>JAOXNP010033356.1:0-17164 GCA_028571245.1 Chromodoris orientalis
AAAGTGATATTAATGTTATAAATAAAAATGCAGCTTTTGGGGATTTGAACATGAAATACAAGCAATCAGTGGAGGGGGAGGGGGCAGGGAGTAAATTGGTGAAAACATACACTTGTTTAGACATTTTTTTAAACCATACTTTTTTAAACTTATTCTTATTATGTATAATATAATTTTGTTTTATGTTGCTTCAATAAGATTTAATTTTTATACAGCATTTTAATGCACTCATAATTTTCAGTTTCATGCGACCATTAAATATTGTGCAGTTTGTTACTCATTGTTAGGTTGAAGTGAATAACACAGGTGTACATTGAGTACATTTCCTGTTAGATTAAAATTTGTTTTTCTTCGTTGGGGGATGCCACTCTTCGTCACCACTCTCAGACAACAGTTGGGAGTCAGATTCTGATTCGGAAATGGAGTCTTGAACCTGTCCCACTCCTACTCTCACATTGTCACATGGAGGGCCAGTTTTTGAAGAAGAAGAAGATGGGTCCGATGAATTAGAAGTGCCACCCGAAGCAGATGGAATCTCACATGCTGAAATCGACTTTCCATGCTCAACATTGACTAATTGAGACGCTTTCTGGTTGAACTGGTGCGCAAGTTCTGTCTTTGCCCGGGGGTATACTTGAAGGTTTGCAAGTACTCAAGGAGAGCAGAAGAAATGCTTCTGGGGGTAATGTTAGCAGTCTCAGGTGTTTGGGGTGTGAAGTTTGGAAATTTCTTTAGCACAACACTGCAGTCGACGGGATATATGCCACAAGCACGGAATCCTGATTTCAAATTATCTTGACCATGCATATTGACCTGGTCTGTTAATTTACACAACAGTCTTGAAAATAAATCTTTGTTTAATGATGTTGATGAGGGATATTTTAGTTTGTAGTCTTCCATTATTTTGCGCCAATGCCGCTTCATTGGCCCAAAGAAAGAAACATCCAAAGGCTGGCACTTGTCTGTGCAGTTTGGAAGCAACAGCACAAAAGCAATGTTTATCTCTGCACATGTTTCCAATACTTTGTTACTTAGATGGGAGCTTCAATTATCACCTATGACAACCTTTTTCCCTTCTCTCCTGCGCGCCCAAGGTACAACTATGGAATGAAACCACTCATCGAAATTTTCCGAGTCCATCCATCCGCTTTGACTCCAACTATAATGTGCATCCTCGGGGCCTCATGCACACCATGATGCCCACAAATTTTGTGATTTGTAGACATATATGGTAGCAAAATTTCACCCTCAGCTGTTCCAGCAAACATTACGGTTATATTCCCTTTAAAATGATTGATGATTCCCTCAGGATACTTAACGCCCTTACGAAACAGGCACTTTTTGACTCCAGGTTGGTCCGCCAGATTAGTTTCATCAAAATTGAGAATATTGCAAGGAGAAATTCCATCAAGAGAAACTTCAAGTCTTTCAAAACACCAGCACGACTCTGTTTGATGTTTTGGCACATCCAGTCGGAAAGGATTGTGTGCCTTTAAATAAATGACGACACCCAGTCAGGACCAGGTATGTTGTCTTTAAACATGGGCACTGTCCTTCCAATGTTTTTCAAGTAAATGGAGACCATAACATGGACATCTGTTTTGTCTAGTGGCATCCCATAATCCGCACAAGTGATGAAATGGTTTGCCAGATCTTCCTCTTCATCAAAAGAAAAGATAGTTGGTCGGTCGCACTGCTTGCTGTGGCTCCCTTTCAATTTATATTATAATACAAGGTCAAAATGGTATCCTATGCCGCTCTGCGACATCTCTTGGTTTGTCATGTTCACATTCCCTCAGTGCCTGCAGTAGCACTTCTTCTGTATAGTCTTTGTATGTCATGCTCCCAGGCTTTCGCTTGTGCTGCCGTGGCATCTTGATAATGTATCTGAAATGAAAATAGATAAAGACTGTTAAATATGAGGGGAAACAAAAACAATAAAACAGGAGATAAAAAATAGCATTTATATACGTAGTGTATGTGGTGAAATATCCATGCAATTTGCTCATATCATTTTACAAGGGATCCCCGAGCAACTGGAGCAGGAATAGCGCTATACCATTAAATTGGACTGACTTAACTGTCCAAACTTTCAAGTATCCCACTCATATCCTGCTGATTTGAAATGTAGAGTATCAAAGACTGACTTAACTGTTCAAGATATGTCCTGCACCATCATATCCCGATTGATGGTAGCCTTGTGGGTAACTTGAACTGACTGTCCAGGATTCCACAAGTACTCCTTAGTGCTAATCCATGAGCATCTTGAACTGACTAAACTGTCCAGGATTTCACAAGCACTCCCTTGTACCAACCCATTAACATCTTGAACTGACTTGACTGTCCAGGATGCCATGAGTGACTTATTGCTGATCTGGCTTTAGGGGTAAAGAACTAAACCGTTCTGGCGAGTTAGCTCCAGTACCTCTGTTGATGACATATTCAGGTGGGGGGCCAGAGGAGCAGCGACATCCCCCACGAAAGCGGACCTATTTGGTCCAGTTCTTGAAGGAGGAAGATGAGGAGAGTCCGTCTCTATAATTAGCCGATGTTGCATTTAAATGACGACGTCTCTCAGTTTCACCATCAAACACTTGTGATTCACACGGGCCCTCTTTTCTGCTTCCCCAAAGTCTGCAAATTCTATCGGCTTTCTAGCAAGTTGTCTTGAAACATCCTCCTCCTGTGGCGGAGCTTGGGGTGGAGAATTGTTCACGACTTCTTCCTCTGAATCACTTTTGATTTCTCCCTCATCAGATGCATTTTCATCCTCAACTTTGTCATTATCTCTCTGTGGTGGGCTTTTCTTATTACCACTACTTTGAGCAGGGCTTTTCATCGCTCCTTCTGACTCTTTCTCCTCCCCTTCTTCCTTTTCGCACTCCGGTTCTTTTTCATGCTCCCTTAATGCCCTTGTGGAGGAATCTATCTCAGCGACTGGTTCAAGATCAACCATAATGTTTTTAGGACAAGCAACCTTGTCATCTGTGTCAAGGGTATCTACATTATCTTGCTTGGCACTCGCAGAGCTTTCAATATCTACTAATGTAACTGGAGATAGCATACCTCCATCCAAACTGATTCGTGATTCTTTGTCTTCATCTAGATGAGATGTCCCTGTGTTTTTCAGAGATCGGCTAAGGTTGAAAGCGTTATCTTTTCCTTCCTCCTGTATGTTAATGTGCCGTAAGATTCTGTCTGTCACTTTCAAAGTTGCAGTCAAATGATCAGATCTCTTACTGCTGGGTTTGATGATCACACCGCCTTGGTTCATATTGGTCAGCAATTTCTCACACTCCTTGACGTTGACATTGTGGCAGTAGGGGTGGGCTATCACACGTTTGATGTAAATTTGTCGAGCTTGTAACTTCTTTTTGTCATTCTCCTTGTCCATCTCCGTTTTTTCAACATAATAGTCATAAGACATGCCTTTTTGGAGTCTCCAAACACCCATTTTATCGGCCAGATCAGAGGACTTGCAGGTCAACTCAATCTGGAATCTGTCAATTTCGATTTTGGTAATCTTGCAGTGAATAGTCTGTCCAATGTGAACTCTCTTCTCCGGATCTTTGACCATCTTATCACTTATATTCTTGGTATGAATGAAACCTGTCACACCACTGTCAAGGCGACATTTCACATCCACAGCAGCTCCGGGACAGTTGCCTCCATCAAAATGACTCCACACATCACTGAGCTCTTGAAATTGTGAGGACAGGCAGAAAGGGTACTGCCATAAACCAGTCTCATCATCGCGTATGGAATTGGCCTGATCCAACTGGTCACCTTGTGGACGTTTGTAAGCTATGCCAGACACCTGGCACATCACCAGCTTACCAACATAGAAGGTCACTGGTGATTCTTTGGTTAACATGTTGAACCTTTCTTCTAAGGATGGAGATTTGTAAGGGGTTTTGAGATCCTTATAGCAATGATTTAACTCGGCCCGAATATCATACAGAGTAATGTGTTTGTCTCCATAGCCCTGTCTTTCTAATTCTTCAGCAAATGTGTCCAGATCAATGTTTTTCAATCTTTCGGGGCTCTCAAAGATTTCCTCCAAAGCAGAAGCAGGATTGGCATCATCTGGGGTGTCGTCGTATTCCAGGGCATCTACTGCCATCTTTCTCGCCCATTCATAAGCTTATGGGTGGACTCGGGAACTATCTAATGCATCTACATACACATCTGACGTGTCGCCAAGTTGGTTGGTGTTGATCATGATAAAGCCAGCGCAGATGATGAAAACTTTGGGGCCCATGTCACAGAGGGACACCAGCTGAGTTCGGTTCTTCAGCCGACTGTTATTTTGTTTCAGGTTCTTGATAATCTGAGAGGCTTTTCTTGGACCTAAACCACACACAAACTGTAATAATGGTGCCGCGTAGGGAAAGGCTAGGACTTGGTTGATATCATCACCCACTTCATTGACACAGTTCACTACACCCAAGTATAAAGATTCCAACAGATCCTTCTTGGGGACAGCATTTTGAAGACTGTGAAACTTCAGATACAGAATGTCTTCCTCTGGGTTACAAAGCTGGCCAAATTCAAACAGGGGGTCTTGTAAACGCCTGGCAATGGAAATGATATGACGCAGTGTGGCTGGATAGTCTCGGAACTCATTCTCTGCTCTTTTAGTGTTTTCAAACACCATGGCTAACTCATTATCCACCAATTCTACATTAATAGCAGGCATTTGCTGTTCAATTTCCAGTTCTGAGATGATGGCCTTGATGTCAGCTATATTTGATGTCATCAAAGCTTGCCTTGATTCTGAAATAACAGCAATGACATGAGGCTTTTTCTCTTCTATAAATTCCTTCAACTTTTCCATGTCTTTTTCTTTTCCCTTTTTGTCTATCTCCCTCCAAGCATTATTCCTCTTTGTCAAATGTTCCAGACGAATAAATTTCATGACAGAGGAGTCACCATCAATCAAAGCTCCGAAGGATGGCACATTCATGCTGGTAGAAAAGGCTACACCAAGACCCTTTAAGCCATCCTCGTTGTTGGTCTCATCAAATTCATCTTCTAGCTGCTGATCAAGCTGATAGGGAGCTACTTTAAGCCAGTTGTAAAGTTTGTGAACATTTGCCTTCAAGACACCCTCCTTTGCTTCTTGTAATTGTAGCCATTTTGCGCTTAATTTTTTCTTCATTTGCCAGTACAAAATCTTGGTGAGGGCACGTTTCAGAGCCTCACTACTTTGAGTATTCCACTGCTGTACCAAATGACTGAATTCATCCCTGTAAAACAGCTGCTTGATTTCCTCCAAGTAAGAAGAAGCCACCTGATCATCATCTTCATCCATCTTCACGGAAATTGTCAACAATCCATCCTCTTCGGCCAACACCAGTTTAAGGTACTGGTCATCTTTTAGGTCCTTGACCGGCTTGCCTCTGATGTATTTCATGGTAAAGCCATTGTGACTCTCATCATTCATCCTCATGCCCTTCTTGGCTGGATTGATTTTTAGCTTTGCACGCTCCTGGAAAGCGGTCCGCACGCTTTGACGAACAAGAGGATCATATGAAAGTTGCATGGCCACCATGTGTTGACAACCTTTCAGGACATCTTCCTCTGTAGGGAACAACGTGGAGACATAATCTTTTGCCATTTCTAATGGCTCTAGGGGACACTGGCTCACATCCTGCCGCTGATAATTATATCGGATGTTTCCTCCAAATTCATGAGGCTTCAGGCCAAATTGGCGGGCTATCTCACCCAACTTTGCGGTCAAGCAAACGGAATATCCACTTCGTCTGGGGGCCTGTTTCATGGTGCTTCCCTTTGGCTTAGGTTCCTGATCTGCCTCACCTTCTTCCT
This sequence comes from Chromodoris orientalis, assembly GCA_028571245.1. Taxonomy (NCBI): domain Eukaryota; kingdom Metazoa; phylum Mollusca; class Gastropoda; order Nudibranchia; family Chromodorididae; genus Chromodoris; species Chromodoris orientalis. The sequence goes on from JAOXNP010033356.1 coordinate 5,830, forward strand.
GAGGGCTTATTTCTTCATCAGTAATGCTACTATTGGTCTCAAGCTCATCCTGGGACATCACTGATTTTGATTGTGTCAATACCCTGGACTTTGGACTGACCGGTTCAGAGGCCAAAGAATTACCTCCATCTTGCTGGTTACAACTCTCTTCTGCTTCTAATGCCAGTTGCGATGAAATGGCCTCTTCGTCTTTTACTTTCAAGGTCACTTCTTCAATGGCCTTGGCATTTTCATAGTCTTCATCCAATTCATCCTCGGATGACACCTTATCCACGCTCACATTATCAGCTTTTGGGGCAATGGACTTGTCAGACATTGACCTGTCAGAAATGTTACTGTGTGGTGAAGGACACTGAAGTACCAACTCAGTTGACTGGCTCTCTTGCCCCGTATGAACTTGATCTTCAGTTGTTTCTATGTCTTCGTTGACTGTTCCTACCACACATTCCTGATCTACAGTCAATTCAACAACTTCTACTTCTACAGCTCCACCCAACGTAACAAGATCTTCTGAATTAATGACATCATCACAGTAACCTTGATTCAGGGATTTCCGTTCAGTAAAGATGGAAGTGAATTCATCAGAAACATAGCAACAGTTGCGAGTTCTGCGTCTTCTCAAAGCTGCTTTCTTCTCCATTACCTTTTGTTGTGACAGTTGTTCTTTCAATTCTGCTTTGCTTTTACTTTTACTTGGGGTTGACTTAGATGTTGACTCTTGCTCTGCAGCAGGGGTTCCCATGAGCCGATCCTCTACTATGGATGTTTCTGACAGAGCAGACGTTACTCCTGAAATATCTGTTGGGTCAGTTTCAGCTGCAAGTTCCTTTTGCATCTGTCTCTCTTTCTGCAAGCATGCCTTCACTTCTTCTCTTTCTTTTCTCTTGGCATCGAGTTCAGCCTTGTGTTGTTGCCGCTTCAAATACTTCTCTTCTTTTTCTTTGGCAATTCTAGACTTTCTTTCTTCTCGTGTTTCATCATCATCGCTATTACTATAGTGTGAGGACAGAGCAAGGATTTTGTGAGGTTTTACTGGTTGCAGTGGCTCCTGAGGCTTTATTTCTTTAATGATAGGTAAAGTTGGAAATGATGTACTATCAGGTGCACTGGCTGAGAAATCTTCATCAGGCTTTTCCATAAGTCCAACATCTTCTTTGTTAGCTGATGTAATGTTATCCTTCACTTCTTCCTCAATTTCCTCTTGTGATTTAAAAGTAATTTCTGTGTCATCATATCTGAGGGTTTTTGGCGGATTATCTGTTCTGTCCACCCTTGCCCTACCATGTTGGCCTCTAGGTCTATCATGACCTACATTTTGCGGATGATGAGGAGCCGGCGGTGTTGGATAATGCTGAAACGCCGGCTGTGCCTGAGGCGTCATCCCATAAGGGTATGGAAAGGGAGGGTACCCCATTTGCCAAGGTGCTGGCCATTGTGGGTATGCCATTGCCTGATGCTGATACAATCCAAGCCCAGGTGTACTATTTGGTGGATAGACACCTGGCCCGGACTGCGTGGGCATCATTAGTGGCTGTCCCCACCCCGCAGTTGAGACAGGGTATGAGGTAGGCGACTGCGTGGCCACTAATGGATGTGGCATTGGGGAACTTGTAGCAGGCTGTGTGGGAATGGCTGCCATTTTTTTAAAAATTATTTTTCTTTTTTATAAAATGCACCTAGTTCTAGGTTGTTTTTTGGCTGATGGCCTAGCTCTATTATGCCAAAGTGGGCATGCAATAAAGTTAGGCTAAGATAAACTATTTTCTATTTCGAACCAAGCGATCAAATACCTGAACCTGACTAGGTCAAGGAATGAGATCTGTGATCAGAAATAGCAAAAAGTATTGTTAATTTGCTAGATAATTATATCTATTTCAAACCAAGCGATCAAATACCCGAACCTGAATAGGTCAAGGAATGAGATCTGTGATCAGAAATAGGAAAAAGTACTGTTGATTATCTAGAGAACTAATCTATATTTCGAACCAAGCAATCAACTACCTGAACCTGACTAGGTCAAGGAAGAGATCTGTGATCCAAAATATATAAAAGTATTAGGAAATATCTAGAGAAATATACTCTATCTCAAACCAAGCGATCAAACACCTGAACCTGAGTAGGTCAAGGAGTAAAATCTGTGGTCAGAAATAGCAGAAATTAAATTTAACTATCTGGAAAACTATTCCGAACCAAACAATCAAACACCCAAACCTGAATAGGTCAAGGAGTAAGATCTATGATCAGAAATAGTGAAAAATACTATTCACACTAGGTCTAGATCTAAATTAGCAGACAAAAGCTCAAAACAGTCAACTCTGGAAATTGACAATCAGAAATTTGTCAAAGTCAGAGCCACGGATCAAAGCTCTCTGTCAGCTATAACAAATTATAATAAGATAGTACAATTACATGAATAGGCCTACAATGAAGTTAACTGGAATTGTTGAACTTCAGAGGTAAACCCAGATTTAGGTTTAGGCTCCAAAATTTCAAAATGGTCAGTAGCACGTGGAACTGGTAGACTGACCACGTGAATATTCCAGTAAGGGCCTAGATTCAGACCTAGATCTAGAATTATATCTAAGTCTAGATTCTTAAAGAAATTATAGTTTCTTGATTTCTCTAGATCTAGCTGCTATCGTAATATTACGATAGAAGCTCTTCGCAATGCTCTTTGAACAATCACCGAACAGATCCGTTGCTCGCAGCGCCAATATAGTAATCTAGGTATTTACCTTTCTGATGTACTAGTGGCTTGAGAGAGAACGAATATTCGTCTGGTCAGTTTGGTGGTCAGTGATCAAAGAGGCCGTGTATCCAAACCGAATTCCCCTCGGTCCCTTTTGGCGCATGCGCAGGGAACATGCGCCAGTTCACTTCCTGTGTCTCCATGCTGGGCCGATATCCTTCCGTCTCGGTATCGATATCAGCGTCTACCACACTCCTCCCCGTTCACTAATTTTGCAGTGAGGGGTACCTGTAGGGACTAGCTGAAAGTCCAGAGTAATTTTTCTGGAGCAATTATTATCCTTGAACTATCTTGAAGTCCAGGATGGAAGTGAACTATACACGACCTTGAATCCAGGAATAGCGTTATACCAGTAAATTGGACTGACTTAACTGTCCAATCTTTCAAGCATCCCACTCATATCCTGCTGATTTGAAATGTAAAGTATCAAAGACTGACTTAACTGTCCAAAATACAATGTGTCCGTAAAGTATCCAAGACTGACTTAACTGTCCAAGATATAATATGTCCTGCATCATCATATCCCTATTGGTAGTAACCTTGTGAGTAACTTGAACTGACTAAACTGTCCAGGGTTCCACAAGTACTGCTTAGTGCTGATCTGTGAGTCATGAGTATCTTGAACTGACTAAACTGTCCAGGATTCCACAAGTACTCCTTAATGCTGATCTATGAATATCTTGAACTGACTAAACTGTCCAGGATTTCAAAAGCACATCCTTATACCGACCCATGAACATCTTAAACTGACTTAACTGTCTAGGATGCCATGAGTGCCCAATTGCTGCTCTGGCTCTATGGGTAAAGAAGCAACCCGTTTTGATGGGTCAACTCCAATACCTCAGTGGGTGACATATCCAGGTGGGAGGCCAGAAGAGCAGCGACATCCCCCACGAAAGCAGGGCTGTTTGGGCCGGTTCCTGAAGGAGGGAGATGAGGGGAGTCAGTCTCTAGAAGGAGGCGGCTCCAGCTGACGCTACGAAGAGCCCGAATCTGGTGCCTGTCGAATCCCTTCACCAGGGCCGTGAACCCGAAATGGGTATGAGGGAACGTGCTGGTCCACTCAGTGGCGGTATCCTCGTCCCCAGTGAAACAATGTAGATGGATCCGTTGTTCAGGTCTACAGGCAGCCTTCATCAGTTGTAGGGCTCGGGCGTGGACATCCAGACCGTACTTATCCTGACTTCGGAGGTGGAGTATCACAGCTTTCTCAGGACGAGCCAGTTGCAATAGCTTCTTGAGGGCATCGTCCTGTTTCCTCCAATCTCGGGGGTTGACGGTACGGTCCAGGCCTATCTCTCCTAGCGCAGCGACTTCGGGGCGATCGATCCACTTCCTCATCCGCTCAAAGACCTTGTCGTCCAGTTCCTGTACATGCTTTGGGTGCACGCCCACAGCGATCTTCCATCTTCCCAGGGCAGGCAGCTGATCTGGGTGAGTGCGGGGTTCGCTGTAGACTGTCACACCTCCAGTGACTTGGACGGCTAGTCGTGGTTTTCGTTGCTGAAGGCTCAAAGTAACTATGTCCTCCACAGTAGCTGTTTTGGACATCTTCAGCATGCGGCGAGTCCTGTCAAGGTGGAAATGGCTGTCGAACGCCTCAGGGTGGTTGGAAACGTACTTCCGTTGAACCTCCTGGTGCTTTGGTGCTACCTCTTCTGGTGTTGCTGGTGCTTGAGGCTGGATCCTCGCATTAAGGCACCATTCGCGTTGCTGGTCATTGGGTAGACGAAGCAACAAGGCGACCAAGCATCTCCAATGAGTGAGTGCAGCCGGGCAGTTCAACGGATGCAACGAAATGACGTCGGGTGCTTCCCACGACAAGGCCTGACACATGGCGCGCATGTTGCTAGCTGAGTCGGGGTGCACCTCAGAATCCCACGGTACCGCGTTGGTGTTGTTGAGGAGCTCCAGGGCGTCCTGAAGGGTAGCCGAAGGTCCGATACTTGCTCTCACCAACGACGTCAGTGCTTCCAACTTCTTCATACACACCTCCGGCGAGGAAGTACGCTCTCCGAACAGGAATGGCAGGTGGGCCTGGAAGACGTGGCGCCTCACCTTCTTGTCCGTTGCTGGGCAGTGTGGAAAGGGACATACATTCCTTTTCACCTGGGTCACCTGGGTCACCTGAACTGTTATACTAGGAAGTCCCGAGGCTTTCCGGTTGATGGTCGCTGTTCGCTCCGCCTGAATCAGGGGTCGTTGGCTTACCACCTCCCTCTTCCGTCTGGTGTCGGTTAAGGGTTCCTCCTCCCGTCGGGGCTGCTTCCTAGGCCGGTCCTCCCGCTGGCTGTTTCTGTAGATAGCAGACTTCACCGTTGGTTGTGACCGCTTCCTACTGGAACGTGGCTGGAATTCAGGCGACCTCAGGGTTGGGAGACTCACGGTCAAACCAGCAGAGTGCTGATCAACCGTAGCTGACCTGCCACCCACTGGCAAAACCGAACAATCCCCTTTGTCAGTCATGGGTACTGACCGCTTCCTGTTGGAGCGTTTCTTAGCTCTAGACGACGTCCGGGCTGGGAGATCCACGGTCAAACCAACAGACTGCTGATCAACCGTAGCTGACCTGCCATCTGCTGACCAAACCGAGCAATCCCCCTCGTCGAATAGTCTGGCAAGGTTTAACTCATCCAGAATATCTCCCTCCTCCGTCTCAAACTCCATGGGTTGCTCCTTCTCCGCAGGCACTGATTTAGGACTTGCGGCTGCTAGGTCCACTGCGGGTGTTTCAGTAGCTGCATTAGACCTAGTGATGGGGAGGTCCGGGTCAGTCTTGCGACGAATATCAGTGCACGCGAAGAGAGCAGATTCAATTGGAGATGACATGCTTTTGGTTTAAAGTGGAGTGTGGTAGTCAGAAGAGACGGTGATACGTTATGATAGACGGAGGGATAGCCCGAAACTGTTTCTGCAGTCAAAATCACACCTGTGGAAAATTAAAAACAATTAGGGCACAGGTAAATGTCAATGGTTTCTGCTTGTTTTGTTGTGACATTGACACATGGACCATGGTACCACTCGAGGCACTCGTTGCACTGGATCATGAAACCCCTGTTGGGTCCTCGGCACAAGCAATAGATGTCACCATCAGGTGCAGCTGCCCGGTCCCCCTCAGAGCTTCCAATCCCTTCCATGTTTCTTTTCAGATTCTGTACCCAGAGTGGTAGTCTTCGGTCTTGACATATTTTCATGCGGTCATGGTTGATGGTAGTAAGCTTCTGCCTAAGCTTAACTTGGTAAACATAGTCTGACAGCTTACGAATCACTACACCTGGTCCTTTCCATGTAGGACTTAGCTTTTTACATTTTCCTTTCACCGAAGCGGTATCCAGAATGTAAACCGCGTCGCCCACATGATAAGCTCGACTATAGGTCTTAAGGTCGTAGTCTCTTTTCATCAACGCTTGTGTTGATCTGAGTTTTGTCCTTGCCACCTCATGAGCAGACTGAATCTGCCCAACCAGGTTCAGAACAAACTCGTCTGTATTTTGGTCTTCGCTTCCATCCATGACGGTAGGTGGTGGAAATACCAAATCGATTGGCGATGTTACTTCTCTCCCCAACATCAACATATTGGCAGTAAACCCGGAGCTTCGGTTGACGGCGGATCTCAGTGCTCCGGCGAGGAGAGGAAGATATTCGTCCCATAGTGTCGGTGTACGGCTTACGAAACAGCGTAATGCATCCATTAGTGTGCGATTGTATCGTTCCACTTGACCATTGGCTGAGGGTCGGTAAGCTGTTGTTCTAGCTTTATGAATTTGCAGTTTATTACAGAGCTGAGTAAACAAACGACCTTCAAAGTTAGAGCCCCTATCAGTCAAAATTTGCAGAGGGAACCCAAACCGGGAAAAGAAATCGTTCACTGCAGCCTGTGCTGTCGTCTCTGCCGTTTGATCAGGTAATGGAATGCATTCCACCCATTTTGTAAATTGGTCAACCATCATGAGAACATAGGAATTACCTTTCTTGGTCACTGGAAGGGGACCTAGATAATCCAAATGCACTCTTTCCATTGGTGAACCAGCATGGAATTGTGTCATTTCCGCCTTTGCTTTTCTGCTTGGTTTTTTGTTACGGTTACAAGCTTTGCAGGAAGCAATATAGCGACGTACATCTCAAGACATGGCGTACCATGTAAAACGATGTCGGAGCCTAGCTAATGTTCTGTCTGTTCCTTGAAGGCCTGCCTTAGGAGTGTCATGACACAGAGTCAGAGTTTCCTGACGAAGCGAGTTTGGAACTAAAATAGTAGCTTCCTGGACTGGTCATCTGGCAGCTTCCACCAAATAACTCCTTGGTTATCCAACAGGAAAAGATCCCTATTTAGCCAGTAATGTTTAACTGCGGGATTACTAAGGTATAGTTCATTCTCAGCCGGACAGTCGTCACTTTCCAACCAGCGGCGGAAAATAACCAAGTCTTGATCTTTATGCTAGTGCTCAGCTAGATTTGTCCAGGAGTAACCTGTTAACCAAGAATTGACACTTCCAGGGTTAGTAGTTCCAAGTGTCCCAGTCTCCTGACCATTCTGTTGGTCAACAGACGTGGATTGCACCCGAATATATTGCAACTTATGACGTGCCCCACTCTCCTGACCATTCTGGTGGTCAACAGAGGTGGGTGTCACACAAGCAGTATGGACAGCTTCTTGATGCGAAACACTCTCCTGACCATTCTGTTGGTCAACAGACGTGGCTTGCACATGCTTGGCTAGAGGAATCACATCGTCAACAGTTGGTGTACATCCTTGTACAATATTTGCATCCACCAAAAGGCAAGTCTTTCAGTGATGTGTGATGAATGAAACAAGAACACAAGTCTTTTTGAGGAATTCTTGAAAGAGAATCCACATTCACATGACGCTTCTTCCCAGGTCGGTGCTAAATGGTCATGTTATAAAGACTCAGTTCTTCTAGCCACCGGCCAAGCTGTCCAGTTAGGTTTTTAAAACTCATTAACCACTGCAGGCTGCCGTGATCTGTGCGAACCACAAAGGGTTTACCTAGCAAGTAATGTCTATACTGGCGGGTGAAGCGTACGATGGCCAGTAGTTCCTTCCTAGTTGTACAGTATCGGCGTTGTTCAGGTGTCAAAGCAAAACTGCAGTATGAGATGCATCTTTCTTGTCCGTCCTGCACTTGCCATAATTCGGCACCAATAGCATAGTCAGATGCATCAGTGTCGAGAATAAATTTGCCTTCCTTATTGGGAAGTGCAAGAACTGGAGCCTCTATGAGTGCTGATTTCAGCTGCTCAAAAGCTTGTTGCTGTTCTGACTACCAGTGGAATGGTTTCTTTCCCATGATTTCATAAAGAAGTAGAGCGATTTTCGCAAAATCGCGGATGAAGTTGCGGTGATAGTTGGACAAACCGCAGAAACGTTCTACCTCTTTGGTACATGTAGCGACGGGCCATTTTTCCATTGTTTCTTGGAAATGCCGACTGACGCTAACACCACCCCTACCCACTGTGTGACCAAGATATTCTACCTCTGTCTTGAACAGATCACACTTTCTGGGCTTGAGCTTGATTCCATTGTCTTTGAATCGCTGAAGGACTTAGCGCAAATTAGCGAGATGGCTTTCAAAGTCCTTTCCCAGCACAAGAACATCGTCCAAGAAGGCTAGAACGACGCTCCAATGCAATCCTTTCAAGACCGGATTCATGACGCGGCAGAAAGTAGCTGGTGCATTGCAGAGGCCGAAACTCATTCGTTTAAATTGGTAAAGGCCATGCTTTGTCAAGAAAGCAGTTTTGCACTTGTCCGAGTCCTTCACCTTTACTTGCCAATACCCCCAGGTTGCATCTAGTTTTGAGAACCATTGGTTGCCTGCTAGGGAGTCCATGCACTCCTCCACTAGGGGTAATGGAAAAACATCCTTTTTCGTGACCTTATTCAGAGCGCGGTAGTCCACACACCACCTTACGCTGCCATCATGCTTTCTGACTAGAACTGGTGGGGATGCCCATTCAGAAATGGATGGTTCAATCACGTCTGCCTTCAGCATCTTTTCAAGGTGTGTCTCCTCTTCTTCGGCGAACGAAATGGACTGGTGTCCGACGGAGCCTTTGTTTGATGGGAGCCGCATCGCCTGTGTCCACTGTATGTTCTATGGCAGAGAAACTCCCAATGGCATAGTCTGAGTATGAAAAAGCTTCTGCCATTTCAATAAGAGTGGCTTTGACGAGTGCCCTCTGCGTTTCATCCAAATCTTGCACTGACTTCTCATATAGGTCATTCAAATGGTCTGGCAAATCCTTTGCATTGTCCTGACCCACTTGATTGACCTGGTGTACCTCTCTGTCAAACTCCATGGCTGAACCTACTACCTTATTGCGTTTGAGGACAACATGGCAATCAGTGTAATTTATAAATGATAGAGTAGGATCAGCATGGTCTGGGGCCAGTGTGCGAGAAACAAGAAGATCAGTCACATTAGGCTCGACCATACAATTGGCTATTTATAGGTGTGTCGATTTTACACGTCAGGAGAAGGACTGACTTGGCAGGGGCAACTGTACGTTTATCCACGGTGACCTCAAATATTCTTGGATTTTGGGTCAGTGGTGTCCCTTGACTTGAAATGGATATTATGGTCACCGATAGTTATCAATTGTTTGGGTATGTCAATGGTAACCTTGTGGGTTTTTACGAAATCCAAACCTAACAAAATGTCGTCTTGAATAGGAGCAACAATGGCAGCCAGTTCGAACATTCTACTCCCCAAGGTTATTTCCATTGGGCCTAAGTGATAGCGACTCATCATGCTCTGTCCTGCAATGGACAAAGTAAATTCACACTGGATTTCAGGCTTGTCCTCCAAAGAGTTGTAGAGCCTGTCTGAGATTAGTATAATCTTTGAATCTGTGTCAACTTCAGCCTCAATGAATTTACCCTGGACTATGACAGGAATACGGATCATTGAGGCAGATTTGACTTGGAAAATATAGAGTGGTCCTTGACCATCCGTTGTTGGGGTCGATTCTAGGCGATTTGCCTCGACCCTTTGGTGTTTAACGGGTCAGAGAAAGACACCCTTGCGGGCTTTTTTTTTATTGTCATTAAGTTTGGGACACTCATTTCTGAAATGTCCCCAGCCCCCACAGTGGAAACAGATGTCTGTAGTCGAAGGAGATCGAGGCCTCCTATTTGCTGGGCTTCCAGATCTTACTGGACTTTCACTCCTTGCTTGACTGTTTCTTCCAGTTAAACTTCTCTCAGGGCTGCGGAAACTTGGACGCTGGTTTCTGTACCAAGTTACGTCCTGCAATCTCTTCTCAATACTAGCTATGTGAGAAGTTAAGCTGGATACTTATTTCTTCTAGCATTTCCAGCCTCTTGACTGTGTGGAAGTCTTGGGTTTTGTGGGTGTGGCAAACGACTCTTTCTTCCTGCTCAGATTGCCAGCGCACCTCCTTAACCGATCTGCTTGGCTTTTCATATATTGTCGCATGGTGGTGTTGGAACCTCTAGATGCGGTCTATGACAGCTTCGATAATGTCGAGGTTGAGGTTAGCCACAAATTGATTGACCAGCTTCCCGGTTGATGCAGCCATGGCAGATAACTTTGATGGCTTGCTTGTACATGAAATTATCCGGAAGAGCTTCATAGGCTTTGGAAGCCAGCTGAAGGACACGTTCTCCCCAGACTTCAATGCTCTCTTCCGGTAGTTGCCGGATGGTCTGGAGTTTTACTTGGGCCGTTTCTGGAATTTATTTCACTCAAAACCTCATTGCCATTAGTGTTTTGAAGTCTAGATCTGCGTTGCTACTGAGTATGGCGGCATAACAGTCGAATGCCTTTTCCTCCATGCAGAATAAAAGGCAGTCTTTAGACTCCGCCTCCACCCATTGTTTGACCTCCGCAAATCTCATAAATTTGTGTTTAAACGGAAGCCAATTTTCTGTGCCGTTATATCTGAGGGTTTTGGGCAGATTATTTGTATAGTCCATCCTTGCCCTACCGTGTTGGCCTCGAGGCCTATCATGGCCTCCATTTTGTGGTTGAAGAGATGACGGTGTTGGATCCGGTTGACAGGCCGGCTGTGCCTGAGGCGTCATTTCATATGGGTATGGAAACGGTGCGTACCCTATTTGCTAAAGTGCTGGCCATTGTGGGTATGCCATCGCCGGATGCTGGTACAATCCAAGCCCAGGGGTACTATTAGGTGGATTGATACCTGGCCCGGACCGCGTGGGCATCAGTAGTGACTGTCTCCAAACCGCAGTTGAGACGGGGTAAGAGGTAGGCAACTGCGTAGCCAATGATGGATGGGGAACGTCTAGCAGGCTGTGTGGGTATGGCTGTACCTGGGTACATGGGCGCCACACAGACAGGGGGATGGCCCCATGATGAGAAGGGTGGAAGAACGGTAGGGGTACTAGTGTAAATAGCAGGTGGCCCCGATGGTGTAACCCCAGTACGCGAGATTAATTAGGGTTCCATTTGAGCAACTACCTAGAGAACTACATCTATCTCAAAACAAACGATCAAACACCTGAACCTGAATAGGTCAAAGAATAATATTTATGTATGATCAGAAATAACAAAAAATAGTTTCAAGAACCTAGGGAACTAT
>JAOXNP010033357.1:0-10961 GCA_028571245.1 Chromodoris orientalis
CTCTCTCTCTCTCTCTCTCTCTCTCTCTCTCTCTCTCTCTCTCTCTCTCTCTCTCATGTAACTAAGCCCAATATGCGTTACATGCTTTTAAATCAGTCACCCCACAATAGTCATTTTGCCAGGCCATTACTGGTGCCGATACAAAATAATTCATAAAAGTTGACACTCGCGTGCCGTGCCTGAAACAAACCTGATGTGACATCCGTTTTATTTCCGCCACGGCTTTTATATCTGGGATGTAATTAGCAGAAAGCGTAATTGAAGTATGATCCAGTGTGGCTGCAACTTTAATTGATGTAGCATTACGTTGTACCCAAGAATGAATAACTACGCCAAGAGGCGGCAACATGGGCTGCTACTTCCGTCTCCTGTGCTCTCCCTAGCGACGAGCTCAGTGCACGGGCAGTGTGAACTATGCGACTGGGGCGAGGCTATGCCTCCCAACTTATTGTTCGGTGGTCTAATGCCGAGGTCATCGCTGCAGTGCAATCATGACTTCAGCCTTATTAAAATGAGGCTCCACTGTTGTCTCAACGGACCATATGACTCTTAGATTATCCTGATAAGTATATCTTTTGTTCAAAATTATTTCAATTTTTCCTGTCTAATTCTACGGTATAATAAAACGAAATACCTTTATTTCAATAATACTGTTCTGGATTTTCCGTGTTCATATCATGTATTCATCACCCATAATGGATTGTCAGCCCCTTGAAAATCCAGAACGCGGCTGTAATACATGAGGTTTTGCCATGTAGTTCACTCTTCGTATTCACATTGAGCTCATGCTGAAAACCAGCCGCTGCTCGTAGGGTAAATAAGTGGATGTGCAATAGAAGCAACTAGTACTAAGCCCAAGAAAATTCAAGCAACACCAATACAAGCATTGAGTAAACACAAACTCTTACCACTCAATTGACAGATCCAAGTCAATTTGCTCAAATACTAAAGACGAAGCACATTGCTTCCTGCTTGCTGCGGCCCAAATTCCCTTTCTTGGAATTGAAATTGAAACCATGGCTGCATATAACAGGTCAATTGGGAAAGCGATGGCGTGGTAATGAGACACTGAGCCAGCCTTTGCTAAGTCACGAACAACAGAAGTTCGCTAACCAATCACAATTCAGATTAGCTATTTAGGCCGTAGCTCAGTGTATAAAATATTACCATGTGATATTACTACGTTTGAAATACCTCCAGAATACGTGTAGTGTCTATTCTTAGTGGTTTTTGTTGCTGTTTCTCATCAACAGAGAGCACACAGTAAAAAATGACGCCCCTCGCTACCCAAGGGTCAAAGAGTGTTGGTACAAGAAGAGAGAGGCTCAATATCGGGGCATACCGAGCAAGTTGCGCGTGCGGTATCGTAATGCTGTATACTCGAAAAGAACCTGCACTCATTTGCTTAAATTAGAAGTCTAGATTTATGTTTGTTGTGATAATTAATTTCGGAAAGAAAAAGCCTGGTGCACAGTTGGTCGGCACCGCACAACCGTGCTCAATGGAACAGCCGCGGCTGGGTCAGACCTTATTCGTAATCTGATTACAAATAAGGCTCGCCTATTTTTAATGTACCAGACCTATATTCCTTATGTAATGCAAACCACGTTGAGCTTGTTTCTTTATTTAAGTAGAAGGTTACGTTATCATCCTCATCCAGAGCCTTTTGCGTCCCGGTCGAACGGCTGAGGCGCCTTGACTGCTTCCACCAAATTGTGTGTGAGGTACCTCCATCTTTCACGGTCAGTTGCCAATTTTCTTGATAACCGTAGATCCCATGAATTTTGAGAGCCATCGATTTGTTTTCGAGTGAATGGAGTTTTTAGTTTAGAATGGATAGGCAAAGGTGTTACTGGTCGTCCTCTAAAAGTTTTTGGGAATTTTAAACAGTAGGCTGATAATATGGCTTTGCTGGTTAATCTTTGGCCCTCTTATGTGTTCAAAAAGTTGCCGTCGTTTTTCTAATATGTCTAAGGATAGTGGTCTTTCATTTGTTAATTTGTACAGGGATTCAATTTCTGTATGTTGAGCACCTTTTATAGTTGTTTCGGGGAAACGCATCAAGCTTATATTCCTCTGCTTTGCTAGTACCCATGTGGCATAATTGTATAATGAAACTGATTTAACCAAGGATTGATACAATTCTACTAAGGTGTTTAGCTTGGTTTTGACTCATCTGAACCATATGTTGGTAATTGTTTTTAGGGCGGCATTTGAAAGGCGTTTCCGTTTCTCCACAGAATCATTATCTCCTATCATTGAACCTACTTGTAAATCTATGATAATGAATCAACATTTATTATTGCTAACCGTTTTCATGAGTATGGAGCAAATGAAGGCATGGTATTCCATTGAAAAACAAGGAGTTTTTACAATGACAGTCATAACGCTTCAGTGTCTCTCTTCTGAAGATTTTCTGAGTCATTTTGCACCGAGTGTTCCCATGTGTCGTTGAGTGGTTTCCCTTTAGTCTCTGGTAGAAAAATGATCAAAGCGCAGCATATTAATGCAAGCACAGCCATTATCAAATAATTGATGTAAAGGGTATCAGGATCATTAGGAATAAGGTATGGAGCTACGATTCCACCGATTCTAGCAGACCAAGTGGCGTAGGCAATGCTGGTGCTTCTGATGACCGTAGGGTAAAGTTCTCCAACGTAGGTAAGCAATATATCCCATGATGCATCAACAAATGCACGTGCTAGTAATGCGTTAATCAAAATTCCATTGTTTCTAAGAGCTCCACTTGCGCTTAAGTCAAAGCCAACTATCATAAACAGGCACATGGTTGAAAGAATCGCAAACAGGATGATGGATATTTTCCTACCAATGTAGTTTGGAAGTATGCAGCTTACCGCTGTCAGCGGTACCTCAGAAGCGAACATAATAAAGAGGTTAACATAGAAGTTACCAGATAAAGACTTGACGCTAACTGTTATCGCATAATAAATAACTATCATAAAGAGGGAGAAGACGCCGATTACGAATGTTGCATATCGCATTCCTCTCCTCAGCAAAGACATACATGAGTTGTCGGATGGTTTTGAATGATTATTATATCGATTTGCGATATGCTGCAAATTGCAAGAGCTGTAATAGATATTTTTGCCGTTCATGGTAGCCATTCTTTTGACAATGACCAATGCATCCTGCATCTTATCTTTCACAACCAGCCATCTGAGACTTTCTGGCATCCAATAGCAAGGCAGTAGGACAATGAGCGACGCCATTGCAATTACACCATGGATGTACCGCCAATTCTCTGTTACGAGCGCTGCTACGGCGAATAACAAAGCTCCAATTTGCCAAAGCGGGAAGCAAAGAATCATATTTCTCCATCTCCCAGGTACAAATTCCAGTGCCAAAATATTTGGTGGATAAAGCATAAGGGATATGCCAATACCAATAAAGAATCTCATAACAGCAAACATTTGCCACGAATTAGAAAACATGGCTATGATATTCACTACTGTATGGTAGACGGTAGAGGCATAGATTACCCGCTTTCTACCAAATCTGTCGCCAAGGTGTCCCGATAAGTATGCACCCACCAAGACGCCTACCATCTGAATAGAGATTATCAGAGACAATATCCATGACTTGTCGCAAATGAGTCCCCATTGGCTGACCACTGTAGACATCCCGGGTGTAAATTGAACATTGTTACATTTTGCATACAGATGACACTTATCATCTGTTTCATTTGGATTGGTCTTGTCTAGAGTCGCCATCATTAAGTGATTTAAATTTGTGGTAGTTGAATTATCCATGCATTGTCATCCGGGGTCATAGTTTCCAAAGACCATCATCAACATGGACATCGCTGCTACGACCTTGACCGAGGATATAAAGAAAGTCACCACCATTTGAAATCGTCCACAGCCTCCAAGCCGACTAATAAGTTCGTCGATGTTTGCCACGGGAATATCTGAAGGGCAAAAAAAAGGTAAATCAATGGTATTGGATAATTCAAAGAAAGCCTGATGCGATTTATAATCTTATCTGATGTATACATATACTACTCAAAACAGTTTATGGCGTCTTCTTTTAGAGAACACCATTATATCATAATAGTGTAAATTGTCATAGGGCATAACTTCAAGAATTCATCACAACACTTTAAAGACTCCATTTTTGTAGACTATAACTTGTTTATAATACTTGTACAATTTGAAAACAGAAGCATCAAAATGCTCTTGATTTAGGAGCAATCAAACCCGAGGCAAGATTTTTGGCCTTCGTATACCTTAACAATCAAACATTCAACAAGCAATATTTAAGTTGGCTGAAACATGTCCAGACGCAATTGTTAAGATTTTAAGACTAAATCATTGTATGTAGGTAAGCATTATACCACCATGAAAAGGGACAGGCAGTCTTATGTCAGTTCTTGCGTGCATTGCTGTTTTGTCAATAATTAATTAATATTATTGTTTCCCATATTATGATACATGATGAACTAGAAACAGCTTAACCTTCTGTAGGCAGCATCAAACAAAAATGGATGGGGGGCGTCAGATGGTTTCCGCCCTATGCGCTAACCTGGGTGCAGTGGGACAGTAAGCGGTAAGTATCATATTATGATATGTATGACTCCAAGGTGATTTCCAGATGGCCCAAGATGGACTGTCAAGAATGCATTATGTGAATCACAATTTAAATTATGTATATCTCATACGAATACAAGGCAAAGGACCTTTTCTAACGGCGTTTGATCAAGGGTAATTTTTGTGACGTGAAATTTATGATGAACGTACCCATTGTCACCAGTTTTGGACCCAATCCGTCCAGCTGGCTCACACAGCAACAGGAACTGCTGATAACTATAATATCCGTTCTATTGTCTTATCATCAAATAATTTGACACAGCTGTTATATTTTGGCACATAAAAAGACGCGAGAGACAAAAGTTGTGAAGACGATTAATGCAGAAAACATCCCGGTCATTCAGGTTGATGGTGAGACTTGAAAATGTTGACAGATGTAAATATGTAGGAAGTATGATTTGCATGATGGAGACGACAACAAAGAGATTTTAAAAAAGTCGGGCAGATGAAAAACATTTTGAGCACAAATACACAAAGTTAAAAAATTCTTAGAGCATGCATAATTCCAAGTGCACCTTATGGCTGTGAGACATGGACCCTAAACAGAGCGATTTTAAGATTGATTTCTGCGTTTGAAATGAAAAGCTACAGAAGACTTTTGAGAGTGTCCTGGACAGAACATCAAACAAACCACTCAATAAGACAGGACTAATTAAAATGTGGAGGATGGATGGCTTAAAAGATATGTAAAAAGACAAAAATTAGATTTTTTGGACATGTAAAGAGACATGAAAGTCTAAATAGAATAAACATGGAGGGTACTGTCGAAGGAAAAAGAGAGAAAGGACGACCAAAGCGGCAATGGGATATGGAAACACTGTCGACATCAGTAGTAGAGGCGGGCAGACTGGCGCAGGACAGAGATACTTTCCACGAAGCAGTCAAAAATGCAACGTCCTCAAGGATAAGCAGGTGATGATGATGAATTGTGCGCGCATATGAAATATGGTACCATTATGCATGACTTTCTTTCCCCCACACCCTTCCCCCAGCTGCCATCTTTCATGAGGCTTCCAGAATATGATCATCCAGATGGATGTACTGTGCTATATTCCAATCAATCAATCAATCAATCAATCAATCAATCAATCAAACAATCGATCAGCCAATCAGCATGGGTTCCTAATTTACTTTGAAGAAATAAAATGTAGAATGAATTACGTCCACTTTGCCATTGCATGCACTTTTACACTTACATCGCAAGTACGGTAGATGATATTTCTGGAACCAACCGATGCGCAATTTTAGGGTCTGCATACTTTTTCCATTACATTTTTGCGGCGTTTTTGTTAAATAGTAATTGATTATTGTCATGATTAACGCGCCCTATAGATTTCAAGCTGCTTAAAGCAGTCGTAAAGTCTGTCTTTCTGTAATAACTAAATTTTAGAAAATATCAGGACTTTACTTTTTTAAAACCATTTTATGGGGTATAGGTCAGAAAACCCGCCACAAATTAATTCTTTTTCAACTTAATTCGTCACCAAACATAGTAGACCATTGAAAAGAATATTGACAATACACATACCATAATTCAAATTAATGTTTTAAAATCCGTTGAAGTTATTGTTATTCATATAGTAGCCCAATTTCCAATTTTATCGTAAACTTCCACCATTTGACCTTGAATAACCTTAATAACCTTGAACCTTTTCTAGTTTTACTTCCTCTTATTTTTCAGTAATATTTCTGAATCTCTTAGTAAGCAGATCCAAAATCAAGTTTTTAACGTGTGAAAAGAAAGAAAATCGGGATGGGAAAAATAAGACTAAATTGTTTTCAATATAAACAAAGCCAACATTTTTTTTCCGAGGGCGCCTTTTAATTAACAGTTCAGCATCAAGCTTAATGCAGGTACACCTTACCGTGGGAACAGGTTTCTATTTATTCCTGTAAATATATAAAATTGTCAATGAGATTGATGTGACATCATCTTATTTTTTCCAATACTTCCCAAATACGTTTACACGAGGTGATGAATTTAATATCTACGTCACTAGATGTGCAATAGTTACAAGACAACGTTCTTAATATGTTGTACAATAAATACACGGAATAGTCTTAAGTTCGAAACAAAAAATGCTGGTTCATTGAATGATTTCAAAATTTCTCTGGACGATGAGTTGGCTGAATTAAGATAAATGTCTGATTAATTTCTATCTTTTATTTTAAATGGAAAACTATATGCTGATTGATTAAATATTTATGTTTTATATTTAGTGCTTTGTTTTAAACCATAATATGTTATCATATACTTAATCTTTCTCATATTTGTCACTCTAAATTGCAGAGGGCATTTAAAGGCACATATGCCTAGACAGCCCTTAACTGATATTGTATTGTATTGTATTGCATTGTGTTTATTATATTGTATTGTATTGTATTCATTTCAAAGAAGACTATGAGAATATAAAACACTTTAATCAAAGTATGATAAACTACATTGTTTTCTAATGCCGAGTGTATGGTGATTTCAAGATTCTCAAGCTTCATTTGACATGCATGGAGGCGACAGAAAAGATTCTTACTTTCCTTGTCCATGGGAAGCAATGAACAATGTGACAAACAACACCCTTATTAGTAGGGACAACAACTAATCAAAACCTTAAACAACGAAGGTAAATCATTGAACAACGTAAATATATCACGTTCTAAAATTATCAGAGACAAAGGTCCAAGGTGGTGTTTTCACAGGCCGTAAAGGAAGACATGCTATACAATGAAGCGCTTGAGAAGATGGACAGTAGAGTTAAAACTGCATGGATATCTTTAAATTTAAAGATGACGTTTGTGGGTATATTGCCGAAAGTACGGATAACAACTATAAAGACCTCGCTGAAAGGATGCTAGTGTCGGCAGTTGACTTGCAGAAGGCCCATCAAAATGCGTCTTTGATAAGTGTAGAGGATGCATTCCTATACTTAAAGATAACATTTATAAACATATAGACACATTAGAAACTACATAAGAATACGTCTTTTAATTGTAAATGCTATTCCTCAAGTTTACCAAAAATGTCTTTCATTGAGAGATTTCTTTCACGGAAATGCATAAATCTGTGATATAATAATCTATATTAATAAAACTCTAAGTGGCCTGGAATTGAACGCAAAATGCTTTTTTGTTATTGAACCTACAAATATCAAATTTCAAACACGTCTTATGTAACTTCTGTAGCAGGCCTGTTGTATTTTGAGACGTGTTGATGATCTTGCAGCTGCTCCCAGCTCTGCATATTTTCCTTACTTTCTCTTTCATTTTATTCATTCAATGCTTGAGTTTTATATCATCATCATTGTGAAGTTCCAGTGACTTTTGTGATATTTATAACTTGTGTAGTGGTGGCACAATTGTTGTGAAAAAAAAGAGGATTTCTGAAAGTGCATATGTATTCCTTTGGTTGTCATTTACCACCGCCATTATAGTGGAACAGGTTTGTTTTTATAACTAAGTAAATGGAGCTCAGCTGAGTGTGTCTCTCGGTCACAGCATGTCGACCTTGCCTGAAACAACTGGGCCTATTGTGTACATAAGATCTGACTTGGCACACATTAGGGAAAGGAAGAAAATAAACTCTGCTTGTACATAGAACTGTAGTGTGTGTAGTATTGTGAAACCACCCAGGCTTGAAACACCAAGTGTGATAGGTAGAAGAAGAAAGACAAGAAAGGGCACTAGAGGTGGAAGGTATAGGTATATCAAAACAATTGTTTCTACAGACTTTAACACACGGTCTGGTTTAACAATGGGTCTAGACAGTAATGAAAGTATCCCAGAAATTCAGTACAGGAAAGCTGTAAATAAAAGAAATTTAATCTGTATTGACACCAAACTAGTCTGTCAAGAAAAGTCTAACAACATGAAAGTGATACTGTTGAATGCACAGTGTCAGAAACAAGGCGACAACAATCTCTGACCTTATTCAAGAAGCCAACTGCGATTTCGCAGTCATTATAGAGACCTGGCTTAAGCAATCTGGTGTTGAGTCAATTATTGCAGAGCTTACGCCCCCCAGGCTTTTTAACACTCTCATACTCAAGACAAACAGGACAAGACAGGGGCAGTATATGTGTGATTTACAAACAATCTCACAATATAAAAAGAACCAAATTGGACATAGTGTCATGCGCTGAAGTTTATGAAATTAAAGTTACATCAGCTGAAAATGTCTCCATATTTGTTGGCGTTTACAGACCACCACCAACAAGGAAAATAAGTTTACCAAATTTGTCTGATAGATACACATTAGCCAGTGCTCCAGTTTACATCCTCGGAGACTTCAATCTACACTTTGACTCTAAAATTGACAAAAACTGAACAATCTATTGTTTTCTTATCAACTAGTACAACATGTTGGACTGGCTACCCAAAGAAATGGGCATATACTAGATTGGGTGATTACCCATGGAAGCAATCATTATATCAAAGACCTCACTGTAATCGACAAAGCTGTATCAGACCACTCTGTGATTTCATTCTCAATCAGAGTAGCAAAACCTGCCATTTCCAAAAGAACAGTGACGTCTCGACACACAAAAACAATCAACCAGGACACGTTTAAAGAAGACCTTACAGCAACCGTTCCATTGATTGAAACATCATCAGACAAGCCTGCAGCTTTTAGCTATCACCTGCGGGAAATATTCGACAAACACGCTACACTAGCGACAAAAACTTTGAACACCCGCTCTTCGGCACCTTGGATGTCACTTGAAGTTAAGACAGCAAAACAACAACGTCGAGCTGCTGAACGAAGATGGAGGAAATCCCAGATGTCCGTCCATCACCAGATTCATCAACAGCACCATCATAAAGTGAAAGAAACCATTCGTCGGGCAAAGATAGACTATTACAGTGAAAACATTGAGAACTGCTCTTCAACGAAAGCAATCTACCAGACACTTAATGAACTAGGAAGGCAACCAAGTTTAAATGAACAATCAAAATATTTTCCTCCTGAAGAACTAGCAAACAAATTCAATGTATTTTTCTGTGACAAAATTGATAACATTCGCTCTCAGCTTGATGTAAATGTTGACAAACCTGTATATAAGCAATTTTCTGGCAATGTATTCAGTTCTTTTGAACCTGTAACGCCAGAAACCATCAGAGAGATCATTTTAAAATCACAACCTAAAACATGTAGTTCAGTTCCTGTGTCAACAAATTTATTAATTAAACATCGTGGTGTCCTTCTACCTTGTATAACAAATACCATCAATGATTCTTTACAAAACGGCTCATTCCCAGGATCTTTCAAAAAAACAATCATTTCACCTCTTTTAAAAAAAACCTGGACTAGACCCAGATGAATTGAAGAATTATCGTCGTGTGTCTAATCTTATATTCCTGTCCAAAATTTTGGAAAAGGTTGTTCTCAGTCATCTCAAAGCCTACCTGTTGAGAAATAACTTATGTGATCCTTTTCAGTCTGCTAAAAATATCATAGTACTGAGACTGCCCTTTTGAGAGTTTCCAACGATATTCTTGAATCTATGGACACTGGTAACATCACTCTTCTTGCTCTTCTTGACCTGTCGGCAGCCTTTGACACCATTGACCATGTTATACTTCTTGAAAGGCTGTCATTCTTATATGGACTATCAGATACAAGTCATCCTCCTGTTCAATTCCTACTTGTCTGAAAGATCTCAGGTTGTTCATATAGATGGCATACCATCTGCCAACATCACTCTAAAATATGGTATTCCCCAAGGATCGGTATTAAGTCCTGTCCTCTTTACCCTCTACACCCAGCCTGTCGGTGACATCATAAAATCACACAATACTAACTACCATCTGATATGCAGATGATACCCAATTGTACTAGTCAGGTCCCATGAAAGAAATAGATTCGTTATTAGCAGACACCGAAACATTCATTTCAGAAATAGAAGAGTTGGTGGTTTGTAACAAATTGAAAATGGACAGCGATAAAACAAGCAATGCTAACTAATAGCAGCCCCATCCAAGTTAAAACATATGTCCACCAACAACAGCATAATTATTGAAGAACAGGCTGTTGAATTTTCTAGCAAGGTAAAAAAAAAACACCTTAGGAGTTATAGTGGACAACTCACTAAACATGGAACATCATGTAAACTCACTTTGTAGAGCATGCTTCCTAGAAATAGGAAGAATTTCACACATAAGACCATTTTTGACAGAAGTCGCAACAAAAACACTTATGCCATCTAATGTGTTATCTCGATTAGATTATTGCAATTATTTGTTAGCATTTATTCCATCTGAAATGGTTGCTAAATTGAAGCGAATCCAAAACTGCTGCTAGAGTCGTGCTTAAAAAAAGAAGAACAGATCATGTTACCCCTCTCGTGAAACAACTTCCTTTTG
>JAOXNP010034468.1:0-10949 GCA_028571245.1 Chromodoris orientalis
TAAAATTCCATATCATCCCACCACTTCTATAACAAAATTCATGTTCAATTATCAAAGTTTATAAAAGAGCTAAATCCTATTTCACATACAGTGAACACAGTTTTGTCCGTGTAAATACCAAGTTATATCAAAAGAATGCCACAGAGTTGGAGAGAATTGACTAGATCTAGTGTAACCGCCATCTTGTGATTACCTTTACTTTCGGATAACATTCCACATACAACATACATTACTCTTTTTAATATTTACACATTTTTGGAGCTAACATGCCAGATAGGGATACTAGAGAATCATAAAATAGCCCAATAATATTTGTTATTGTTGTTGTTTACCTTACACTCCGTTCTGTATGTATTATATTTTCTTCGATATAAATGAATAAGGCGTTTATTTCAAAGATACAGAATATCGAAGAAAGATAAATATGCATTCTCTGTGAACAAACGAAGACAGGATATAATAAGATACATACACACCTAGAACGGAGTGTTTCCAACAGTGAAAGGTAAACAACGATAACAAATATCCTCTTGATACCTGTTGTCGATCAATACCGGTTTCCGATCAGCCATTTTGTTTCTCCTGGTTACGGTCTCGCAGAGCGAGATTTCGCGTGAGATCAGCGTCTTTTCCGAGGTCAAGACACACCCCGTTCGACTGTGCGTGTTTTTCAAAGAAAAGTGAGAAGAAAGGTAAGTTATGCAAAATTAAATTAGAATACGTACCAGAAAATCGTGTTTTCACTATTACTTTTTATTTGAACGTGATTAAACAGAAGAAACTGAAGAAAAACCTTTTTTTTACAACGTAAACTTTTCTGGCCTAAAGCCAAGTTTGTAGTCTGCTAGGTCAATGAATCAGTTACCAAAAATTTAAAAATAAAACGGACGTTTGTCCAATTTCTTTTTTCTATGGAAACTCATAAACTCTTCATTAACTATTTCTTCAAAACTGTTTTGGTTGAAATGAAAGGGGTGGAAAAGAGCAGTGTGTATGTGTTTTTGCTCAAGCGTATGAGTGTGACACGATTTAAAAAAAAAATCTGGTCTTTATGGCAATTACTTTTCTACCTACGGGTACTCAAAATGAAATGATCTTAGTCTCTCTGTTTTCCATCTATTTAGACTTTCCAAGGAGAATAGTCTTTGTCTGTTTCTTGGGCCTTATATTTAAAACTAGGTGTTTAAGACATTTACACCTGTTCAAGTGTCCCATAAATTGCACTTTATCCTTCCTATCTTTCTTTTTTTTTCATTCATCAGTGTTCATTCCAAGTTTGCTTCCTACATCACTATTTCAATTGATTTTTTTCCCCTCGATAGCCTCAGAAGTTTTCTTATAAAAAAAAGACATGTCAGGTGTCTTTTATCTGTTTCTTGTTTCCCTCCTCATTAAACAGACAGACAGACAGGCTGACCAAAAAAACCCAGACAGACAGACGGACGGACGGACGGACAGGCAGACAAACCGACAGGCAAAATGTGAAACAAGTGAAAATGTTGTTTCAGATGTCTGACAGATATGGATATGATGCGCTCTACGATGCATATTTTTCGGTAACTGAAGATGGGATGGCCATAAGGGCAGCTTCTAGGCATTTTGGAGTGCCTTACACCACTTTGCACGACCGCCTGAGTGGACGCACAGATCTTGAGCAAATGAGCCGTGGCCCTTCACCCCTTCTTAACCAAGATCAGGAGCTGGCTCTTGTCCAACACCTGAGGAAGTTGTGCAACGCTGGCTATGGCTATAGTCGGAAGGAGGTTCTCAACTTGGCCAGTGGCTATGCATGAAACATCGGTCTTCGTGGACCAAACGAACCACTGAGTATCACGTGGTACCAAAAGTTCATGAAGAGGTGGCCGACCCTGCAGTTGAAGAAGCCGCGTGGTCTTGACGTGTACAGGGCCAAAGCCTGCACTAGAGAAAACGTCGGGGCGTATTTTGAAAGTCTTAAAGAATGCCTGCAGAAGCACCAGCTCATTGACCGACCAGCCCCCATCATCAACCTCCACGAATTGTTGCCCAACACAAGTCTAAAACTCTCGCCGTGACACCACCTCGTGGCACCACCACTACACTTATTGGTGCAGGAAACGCGTTTGGTACAGCCATACCGCCTTACTTTGTCTTCAAAGGAGACAAAATGCTCCAACGTTATCTGGAAAAGGCCTCAAATGGTGCTCACGGGACCACATCCCCAACTGGCTGGTCCAATGCCCTTGTTTTTTCCAAATACTTGAAGGAACACTTCATTAAGTTTGTCCAGCAACCCTCACCACAAGATACAATCCTCATGATTTACGACGGACACAAGACCCACATCACAATAGCCCTCCCGAACCCCACCAATATCTATTACATTCATATCTGGCATATTATCTCCAAGTATGCGTAACATTCAAGAGCGTAATGTGATAAATCTTTTGGTGGGCTAGTGTGCATTAATACAGCTAAACACAGTGGGTCCACCAAAGTTCAATCCAGCCGTTGAGGGTGGGGAGAGGGGATCATGAAAGCAGGTGAGGGTGAGGTGTGGGTCAAATTTTGTTCAAGGTTCTTCAGTTTCAAGTTTTCTGTTTTTTGCAACGTTTCACAGTTCTTCAAATTTGTTAACTTCGTTTCTGCATTCATGTCCTCAATTTGCTAACGATACACAGAGCACCATAATTTTGCCACCAGCTGATCGGAAACCGGAACCAGTCATCGCATAAGAAGGGAAAGCACTCAAGAGTCTTTTGCAGCCATTTTCTTAGCAGCAGCAACGTCTGGGAGATGAAAGCACGCTGGGACACACTCAGCACTGATGTCTCCACTTGATCAATGATGTAAGTCTGATTTTTATTACTTAATTCCCCATTTCGCTAATTTTTGACAGTTTTCCCATAGGTGATTGCAAACCGGTATCAAGAAGATACTTAGATCTAACTGTTGCTTGTGACAACCCTGTAGATCTAGCCTGTGTGAAAAAAAACTGCAAATTGCAAACGAAAAAGTGGTCGAATATAGTCAAACTAGATCTAGATATCTAGATCTAGATTCTATATTTGGAAAGATTTCCAAAGTGGTCTCCAGACGATTACACCTCAGAGAACGCTTCGGAACTCTTGCCTTGGATTCTATTTATCTCTCTGTTCAGCAGTGTGTTTTATTCGGTAACCAAAGTGAACCGGCTTGTTCAATTCTCAATCCACGTACGAGGATTGTGGATTCATGACAACACTGCTTGTAGATCTAGATCTACATCTAAAAAGATCAAGTCAAGCAAACCAACATGAAAGACAACAACAGTTCCTTACCTGGTAGATATATGTTTTCAAATGTAAGTATTTTAAAGATCTAGATGTTAATCCACGTAGAAAACGGCGAATAAAATGTTATTATTTTCAACGTGGCAGACGCCACAAATGAAGTCGGTAGTCAGCAATAATATGTAACTTCCGGTTCCAGGTCCACAACCATCCAGAGCAACGGTCTATTTGTCGTACTTATAATTCTAGGCCTATGCCTACCTGAAAAATATACATATTATGTAGGTTTTACAATAAACGTACTATAGATTTAGGTCTTATCTGGAGTTTGCTACCAAATAATTCAAGACCACTCGGCTAACAGGACAGATCGACCAATCATTATGTCAATGTAGTAGCAGTAGTTTTGTTATTATGTAGTTTAATCTAAAAAAAAAAAAAAAAAGGAAAAAGGAAAAAAAAAAAAAGGGGGGGGGGGGGGAGGCATGGAGACGTAACGATTAAAAAGGCTGAGAAAAGAAGGCATAAAAAACATG
This sequence comes from Chromodoris orientalis, assembly GCA_028571245.1. Classification (NCBI taxonomy): domain Eukaryota; kingdom Metazoa; phylum Mollusca; class Gastropoda; order Nudibranchia; family Chromodorididae; genus Chromodoris; species Chromodoris orientalis. Next base: position 3,788 of record JAOXNP010034468.1, read on the forward strand.
TTAACGATGATGAAACAAAAGCATCAGCCACGAGAGATAACAAAAGTGCAGAAATTATTAACAGTAACGTATATATATATATATATATATAATATAGTAAAGCAAAGTCAAGCAATAAGATAGGCTGGATTTACCTCCCTTCCACAGGGAATGACTGAGGACCCAAAGGGGTGGCGGGGACGCTATATGAGAGAAGGGGAGAGAAAAGCATATTCCATGATTAGGCAGTGATTTTTTTTTCGTCCCTTTTTTTAAAAAATATTATTGTAGAGGTCTGTGTGTCTGTGTGTGCGTAATAGAATCATAGAAGAACTTCGGCTTTATTCAACCTAGCCCATAATATAGGCTCTTAGTCATATTGGAGTCTTTATTGCACTTGTTGAACTGTGTGCGTTTGTTCTTGTACATAGCTTCCCATGCGTTGTGATTCGTTTTTGTTTTGTTTTGGTGCATTTTCCCTTGCCTTGCCTCCACCACCCTCGTCTTGGGTTTGGTAGATGGATCAAGGAGATTTTCCGATGAAGGAGTGAAGAACCTCTTGATCTCCACTTTCTTCCACTCTTTTTGGTTGAAGTAGAAGAAGGACAAAGGGGATGGTGACGGAATATATAGATAGGAATCAGATTGCCGGAAAGGAAGAGTGTACGTGTCTTCTTGCCGGTCTGCGCGTGTTAAATGTACAAAAATAAATGTCATGGATGGAGTACATTGGAACGACATACGCCACTCCTATGGTCCAGTAATAAATAATATATATTGAATGAATGGCCGAAATTTATAGACTGGGAATCTCATGAGACAGTCAACCATATCATGTTTGACTGTGCAAAACTAAAGGATCTCAGAACATCCCTCCTACCACCTGTCCCATCAATTCAAAATACGCTTTACTCAGACCCTCACCAACTACATCAGACCTGCAAATTCTTCTACGTCACGATGGCATTAAGACGAAGGGCTACATCCCAAGATCTGCTGAAACAATAACAACAACAACAAATGGGAGTGAGAGTAGAAATTTCCACTCCCACTCCAATTTAAGTAGTGATCCACTCTCATTTCCATTTAAGTAGTGAGCCCTCAATTGGGTCGGTGAACTGTCCTGTTATGTCCGGACTCCTAGGCTTTACCCAATCATTTTAAATTTAGCAGATAACGACTATAACTGTTTCTTTGTCTTATTGAACGCAACTCAAGAATGATTTCCTTATCCTACTTTCTCCAACCAATAACAGCCAAGCTGTTTCTCTCTAGCTCTCCTAATTCGAACATAAGCCCCATAGAAGGAGACAAAGTGACCATGAAATGTTCCTATGATGGCTATCCAACGCCTACCATCACGTGGTTTCGGGTAGATGGAGCGACCGGAAGTCCTATCGCAGCGGTAGGTTTGGCAGCCCCTTTACATTCTTATCATTTTGCTAGTATAGGACCCTCAAATCTTGCAGTAAATGTTTCTTGATGTTTATGTAAAATCAGTTTAATAGAAAAGCTCTTCCCCGACTCCAAAACCGGTTAGTCACACAATAGTTAATCTCGAACCATAGATTATCAAAGTGGGTGATTATAATGTTTGTACTTACTTGGCAGATTTAGGTGCCAAACCGAGCATCTCCATTGATTCAATGGATCAGTGGTTTGGGGACTTAGGGTGTTAACAGAGAGAAACCCGACAACAAGTATACTTGTTGCAAGTACTTATGCCAAGGAACTTATAGTACCGAAGGAGCCCACAAAGGATCCCTATCAGGCCAGAAAAAAAACGTGCATGGGTGCGACCGAGTGACCCAATTTAGGCCACAGGACATTTGTTTTTCCTTCAAGGCCGTGATTACCATTAATGTTTTAACACGAACACGCAAAGTCTATACTTGCTTCAACAATGGCTTCGTCCTCATCCGATGAAGATGAAATATTTGTTTTCGACAGTGTTTTGCCAAAATTATTACTAGATGAAAGGAAGGTGGGTGTTCACCAAATAAATAGATACAGGCAAAAACATGGTGAATATCATCATCTTTTCCCGCAATTAAAACGTCACCCAGAGAGGTTTTATTCATATACACGAATGACAATTGCTACGTTTTCGTACATTTTGGGAAAAATTGAACATCGATTGGAGAAAACTTGGTGTAATTGGCATCAACCCATTTTACCCGAGGAGCGACTGGTTGTGACATTAAGGTAAGTGCATTCATCTTAATTTCTATAAATATGAAGATGTTTTTTGTGGGTTTTTTTTTTTTTTTTGTCAGTTTTTGTATAATGGCCACTTCTGATTTTTAATTAAGACGATTAATAGACATACATGTACAAATAGATAGATAGATAGATAGATAGATAGATAGATAGATAGATAGATAGATAGATAGATAGATAGATAGATAGATAGAGAGAAAGAGAGAGAGATAGATAGATAGGGGGTATCAAGAAAGAAAGATAAAAAGACAAACAGGAGAGAGTGTTAAAATATTATGTTTGGTACTGAAACAGTCAAACGCATTCCAAGCACAATACATAAATAGAGGCATGTATTTTACTTCCTTGGTTTATTAATAATGATCGCAAAAAAAAAAAAACCCAAACAAAACAAAACAAAAAAACAAAAAAACAAAAATACTAACAACCAAAAAAAAAAAAAATCTGATCAAACAATTAATTGCTACATTTTCCTTGTAACGTTAAAAAGGGAAAGAGACATGAATCAATCTGAACTAAACGAAAGCTTTTGTAAACGGCATCACGATGGATATTATTTCTAACATAAAACGTAAATTTTATTATTGCAGCTCGCAATTTTAACATTATTCATCAACAATACCGAACGAACTCTTTTACAATACATGTACATGTATTTTGACATTGTCATGGGCTACATGTCTACAGGAACTTTTCAAACTGAAATTACCAAGGTCTTTGTAGTGGTTGTTGGTGAGCAGGCTCTAATGCAGGGGGAGAGTGTAAATGAACGGCTGAGCTTGTGCTTGGGATGGTGCTATACGTCTGGTATGCATGAGTTGGTTCTTTTCTGGTTGAATAGATTTCTTCATCCAGTTGTCGCTGCTCCGGGTAGGCAAACTCATCCACTACTGCCTGAATCCTGCTCTGGAACCTTAACTTTTTATGTGTGGGAATGAGCTTGACATGCGGTAGGAGAGTCTTAAAGAACATCAAATCTGTGTCTTCACCTTCTTGAGTCTTTTTAGATTGTTTGTTATTTAGATATACCACCTTTTGCTTTTCTAATTCAATCAGTGTCTGGTAAAACTGCTCCTGACCAGGCTGCTTTCGTTTCCTTGGTTTGGGATCAGGATGAGCCTCACTTAAGGAAGAACTTGTGATACATGCATTAAGCCCTTCTTGTGACTCTTGACTCACATGTGTGTCCTTGGGGTACTCACTCTGGTTGCGTGCATCCCATGCTTCCAGGCTTGCATCTTGGGAAAATACCTCCTGAGTGCTGGGCTCTTCAGCGACATCAATCGCAATGGTAGGCCTACATGTATCGTCAACCACAGTCTCGACAGGCGGTGTTGCCAAAAGCGACCGTAATGAACCAGATGTTGCTCGTGGTGTCACTACATCTTTTAAAAATAAAAGTTGTTTGAAGTAGGCCCACTTGGACTGAGGGCAGTTTTCCGCACCGTCCCCAGATCGGCTTACAGGTTGCTTGCCGTACTCGACAGAAAAATTATCCCTCAAGTACCTCCATTTCTTGCGTAGAGATGTCTCTGAAAAAAAATCATAATGGTGCACATAAAATATGTACTTGTAAATTTTTTCTGTTTTGTTTTTGTTTACAGATACTTGGCTACAGGATCTTCATTCAAGGCCCTTGCCTTCAGTTTTAGAATGGGGGCATCAACTGTTGCGGCTATTGTCTCAGAGACTGTTTGTATTCTTTGGGCTGAGCTGCATGCTACACATATGCCTGTCCCGACCGTTGATAGATTCATATCGACAGCTACAGATTTTTTTCACACGTGGAACTTCCCCCATTGCCTAGGAGCCATTGACGGAAAACATGTCCGAGTCAAATGCCCGACGAATTCGGGCTCGATGTTTTTTAACTACAAAAAGTACTTCTCAGTTGTGCTACAAGGTGTTGTTGATGCCCAATACAGATTCATCGTAATAGATGTTGGTGGGTATGGGAAGCAGAGTGATGGAGGAACGTTCCAAGCATCTGATTTTTACCACGCTCTAAAAGACAAGAAATTGGTGTTACCTGACCCTGCACCCTTACCACAATCAAATGTTGTGGTTCCTTACGTTTTCGTTGCTGACGAAGCTTATCCACTATTACCATTTCTCATGAAACCTTACAGTGGAAGCAACCTCCCCCTGGAGCAAGACTGTTTTAACAAGAGACTGTCTCGTTGTAGGAAGGTAGTGGAATGTGCCTTTGGTATTCTGAATTCAAAGTGGCGCATTCTTTCAAAATGCATTGATACTAAAGTCGAATTGGCTGACAGTATTATAAAGTGTGTATGCATCTTACACAACACCATCATTGAGAGAGAGGGATTGTCACAGAACCTTACTGACGTAGCCATCACTACAACAGGTCCTGTGTGGGATCGCGTCGGCAGACCCAGCAATGATGCAAAAGGAGTCAGGGACATATACACAGCATACTTTGCCACCAACCCTCTGTCTTATGGCTAAACTCAATACTTATTACTAAGTTGAAAAGCATTAATGTAGACCTGTGCACTTTTATAATATGTTGTTCTCCCTTCTTTTCATCATCATCATCATCATCATCATCATCATCATCATCATCATCAAAATCATCTTCAATATCATCATCATCATTACCATACTCATTATCATTATCATGGTAGCAAAATATCAATTAGCATCATTTTCACCTTCACTACTGCTACCACTTTCATTATCACACATTTCTTTTACCTCGTATAATTGGCAGTTCATTTTGTCTTATCCACCATTCTTCGAAGAGCAAAAATTCAGTGAGCCATCGTTTATTCATGAAAAATTTAATGCACTGTAGTTTAGTTTCTAGTATCAAAGGAAAGCATTTATCTTGTTCATGAGTAGAAATAATAATGATTAAAAAAAATAGATCGACATGTATTGTCAGTCAATTGGCATGTATGTTGCAAAAAGATTGCTGAATTAAAATAAATCATCTCTCCAATTACCTTCTAAATTCATTTCAGTAGCGATCTCTCGCCAAAGTCTGTCTGTTGTATTCCTGTTGGCGTGTTGTTTATTGCGTTTGTCCCATAGAGGTTGCCTCTTGTAAACAGCAGCGATGAGAGTTTCAACATCCATATTGTTTTGTCTATGCTTTTATGAGATTATGAATGAATTGTTTCAATGCTGAACACAATTTTAATTCAGTGTGTACAAATACACACCACCAGACAACACAGTTAATGAAGATTATAACACATCACTGCACAATGGGATTGGTCATAGACTTTTATGAGATGTTTTAAAAAAATCTTAATTATTGAGAAAAAACGAATTCTGCTCGGATCTTGCCTTAATTAAAGGCTGCTGATTTCAAAAATCTAGTCAGATTTTTCCTACGATGGACAACAGTCTTGCTATGACCTTTCAAAGTTTCGCCCAGTCCAGTTGGGTGACGTCACAGGATGCACGACGCCTCGCGTCGCTCTGTGGCCTTCGTGAATGTCATTCACCTTCGTGCTTTCGGGACGGATAGGATTTAGATCTCAATACATAGAAAATAGGGATATTCGATGCGTACGCATCGGGACCGAGAGCACGTTTTATTTCTGTGCGGTGATAAACATTTGTGAAGGGAATACTTATACCTATCGGTACAGATTGAGTAGGATGCAGAAATCGGGATTCTTTCTGTGCTTGCCCTAAGCCTACCATCGGCTAGGCCTACGGGGTAAGGCCTATCACTGCCCTCCTCACACACTGCGAGTGCGAGCTGTGACATAAGCCTAGACTAGAGTGGACTGTGGATGGAGTACGGTAATGAGAAGGCTACGGTGTACGTTGCGTGAATGGAGCGAAGAGTGGGGAAAGACAAAGAACCGATTCTGGCCGTAGGCTATAGATGTAGACTTGTGCTGAGAACTGTCCATTGTTTCTTCTTTTCTTACACTTACATCACGTTACGGCTTCGGGTTTTCGGTTCAGCCGTGTTGCGGGTGAATTTCGTTTCGGTTTAACGTTAGCAGCACAACAAAGACAAAGAGAGAAAAAAAACGGGACTTTTGTTTTATTTTGGTTTAGCGCTATTTTTGGTTTAGGTGTGTTCTACTGTAAAAAGGTTATAATATTGTTTGAACATTGACCTTTTCTGATCCGGAGTTTCAGAGCTGTTCTATGAGTGGTTCTTGAGAAAATGGCATTTTAGAATTACTGAGTGCCACCATGGTAAACATTACAAGGACAAGATAAAACATCAAATAATGCAAAAAATACAGATATAAATAAACTGCCATTTTAATGTTTGCCTGTTATTGTAGTACAGTTGTCATATTACTATTTCACACCAAAATTCATTAATGCATTCTGCCTTTTTCAGTACCAATTTTGTTACAAACATTACAGAACAAAATATAATTCGTAAAGCTTTACCTTAAAGTTTCAATCTTCTGTTTAAAAATGATATTCTATACTTAAAAATGAGAAAAAAACCCAATTATTTTAGACACTTGAATTTGGAACATTAAATGAGGAATATTACTTTAACTGTGTCAAAAAAATATAACACATCGTATCAAATATTGCCAACATTACTGGACATAAAGCTATAGATAGTATCTTCTGGTTGAATCAAAATTTCATCAAATAGGTAATAACACAGTTAACGGGAATAAATATTGGTACATAATGTATATTAAACCTGGAGTATCATAATACAGTAATTTTAACAATCTAACCAGGCATTCCTTGTTTTTGAAAGGTTTAAACCTTGAAAACAAATTACACATATTCAATTGCAATCTGATCAAAGATCATGAATAAAATTTATAAGATAATAATTAAGATTTGAACTACAAGAAATCAGAATATATTATATACAACTATATAACTTAAGCATTTAAGTGTAGACCTAAGTCTAAGTTGTATTCGATTTAACATTTTTGCTGATGATTTATTTATAAATTTATTTTTCTAACATTGGATGTCTTTGCTCTTCACTTGA
>JAOXNP010035578.1:0-10946 GCA_028571245.1 Chromodoris orientalis
TCGGTGAGCCTTGCCTGGAGTCAGCCGGACGGCGAAACTCACTCGGTGAGCCTTGCCTGGAGTCAGCCGGACGGCGAAACTCACTCGGTGAGCCTTGCCTGGAGTCAGCCGGACGGCGACACTCACTCGGTGAGCCTTGCCTGGAGTCAGTCGGACGGCGAAACTCACTCGGATCATCACTGGGATTTGAACTCCAGCCGTAACTCTCATCATTGCAACATTGCTCCCTACGAGAAGGCGACAAAGTTTGCGCTTTTCCTCTATAAGAGTGTCGAGGAACGTGTCGGTTAACGTTGCTGGCTTCGGAAAGGGAGCACTTGCTTGAGAAACTACTCGGAGCCATCGGCCTACGCTGTCTAGCTCCACAAGCGTTGCCAAACGCCGCATCACAAATTCTTGGAGTAGTCGAGCACGGGCTGGTTTGCTGACTGGTTTGCGGTTTGAGTACGCCGATATCAAAACATTTACGAGGCGGGCGTATGTCGCCTCGTCGTACTAAAGAGGCTCTTTGGTTAGGTTGGGCAACGTCACTTTTGCTGATATTTTTAATAATTTGACGGCACCGCTTCTGTTCCTGTTGTGGCGCAATCAGATGACTTACGTCAGAAGAAGGAACGTTGTCATGCTGCTGACAGGCTCTAGGAGGACCTGAGTCGTTGGCATGTCTCTGGTGTGTGCGCTTTCGTAGTTCTTGAGCTGTGTCAGGGAGGCGCGAAGAGTTTCCGCGTCGAGGGATCATTTGGTATTGACCATTACGATGTGGATAGGGTGGAGGTGGATACAGTTCATCGCTATGTTGTTCTTGGCTTAACGCTGTTAGAGGGCTTTGATGGCCTTTGCTCTCATAACGCGTGCTATCAAATTCCGGGGGCAGAAGCCTTGGCGTAGGCCTATTGAAATCATCCCGATAGTCTTGCTGGTAAAGATCCTGTTGATATGTCCGTCTGTCGAACTGTTGCATAGCAGCTGTCGATTGATGCGGTCTGTTATGGAGTCCTTGCTGAGTCCCTTCTGATTGATAGAAACGTTTTCCATATTGCTGTTGATGACGCATTCGGTCTTGGGACTCGTTTTGATGGCATTTATCATTAACTCCTTCATTGGCATACAGGCGTTGGCGTCTGTCGGCACAGTACTCTCTCTGCCTCATTTCAGGTTGGTATCTGCTGCTTTTAAATCGTGGCTGACGCTGTCTTGGTTGGCACCTTTCTTTGCAGTAGTCATCCTGATACGACCTTTTGTCATACTGTTGTTCACGGCGTCTGGACTGATAGTCCTTGTTTTCAATTACGCGTTGCCGGTTCCGCCCTGGCTGATATGAGATTTCATCACACACATAGTCAGACACTGGCTGATCCGATCTGTCATCAAAAGGTTGTCGACAAAGTTTGTCATATTGCCTCCTGCCATCGTCGTCTTGTAAATCTTGCCTGGCCTGACATGGATCCTGCTCACGATGTACGCCATAAGCTCGACATGGCCTCGCCCGTTGCGAGCTCTCACTGCATGGCAGGGAATCGAAACAATCGCGATGTAGTCTGCCATCGGATTGTTGAGAGCTTGATTTTATATTCTTGCATTCCCATCTTCTTTGGCAAGTATCGGTGCTTTGAACCTGGTCTTCTTCAGAAACCATTGAATTGCATCGTCCTCGAGGACGATAAACATCACCGGAATATTTACCAGGGGATGAAACATCTTTTCTCCTTTCGCCCCCATTTAAATAGGTACTCTGCTGAAAGTGCCTCGTATTGCTTTGATCATTTGTTACTTCTTCAGACCAGCAATCCTGATCTTGTCCTTTGATCTGTTTACCCTCGTATGACAACATCTGCTGGGGAGTTTCTTGGTAAATCAAGGGTTTCTTGGTGTATTTGTTTTTGATTTCCCTAACGACTCGGCAGTTAACGGGACTTCTTGGATTGCTATTGACGTCAGGTGTGTAGGTGAGTTGGGGACAAGGGCAGCGAGGATTATCCTGCAGATTTGCTTTACAGAAACAAGATTTAGACTCTGAATCCGCAGATCTGTGCCCGGAAGAAGTAGGAAGCGATCGAGCTACTATTGGTGAAGTTGAAGCATTTCTCAGATCTCGTAAACTTATTGTCCCTGTGTGTGATGCAACAGATCTCATCGACGAATCACAACATTTCATACGCATGCATGTCGGTTTTTTGGTAGCCTTAAGCCGGAAGCTTGAAGAGCCAGCGTTACTAGCCTGCCTACATGAGAAAGGCTTGGTAGAAATCGAAGATATGTTTGAGAGACTTTCCTTCGGGGGTGGGGCCCTGCAAATATATCGTGAAGTTTGTTTGATGGGCTTCGGGGGAGACGACTCATTGTTTCTCAAAGTACAATAACGTGGTCTTTCATAATTGCCAGGGGAGGTGGAATCAGAGCTACGGTGAGAACCTTTACTGAATTCTCTTCCACTGCAGAAGTTGGTCTTAGCAGCTGAAGAGTTTTTATCAGAATTAAGAACATCACGAGTGGGGCATTTTGCAGATTTCATCCTATCACAGGTACATTCATGGTTTGATGCTGCCTGTGGAGATGATGTAAACGCGTTTGAGTTCCATGACCTGCAATTTGAGTGTTCTTGGCATCTCCAGACGTCCATTCTTTTTTTGTGAATGTCCTCCGTTTGTGTCTTGGAATCAACTAAAAACCGATCAGAAACCGAATTCCAAGTAACATGGCCTGCTGGAATACAGCGTCTTACTACATTGATTGGTTCAGTATACCTACAGTCATTTGGAGTTCTCGTGTTTTGCTCATGGCAAATGTCGGATTTTATCAAACAAGAATTGAATGTCTCGTCCTTCTGAGCTGTCTTGCTTTCGGCCAGATGCAAAGTTGTGCTATTATTCCGCATAACCCTCGGTGTCCCCGAAATCACCCAAGTTTCGTTGATATTTTTAATCTCACTCTGATCTCCGTGCGTCTGTTGTACTTCAGTCTCAAAATTGTGCCCTTTACCATATCCAGATGTATTGTATTCACTTTTAGAATTTGGATATTGTTGCTGGGATTTGTTATCTGCACCTCGTGGATAAAAGTTGACATAGACGTATCCAAATCGGGTCTCTACTTTTGGAGAAAGAGCGGCGCGCTTATCCCTGGGCTCGACGGTGACTCGACATTCCTCATTTGTCTTGTTATCCGTCATGCACAACTGAACTCGTTTGTTGGTTAATCCATCGTCCTTGGAAACCATCACTTTCACCGATTTTCCACTTGTGGGAAAGCAGCAAGGAGCAAAAACCTGAATAATTTGTGCATCTTCTTTGACAGTCTCATTTGAAGTTCCGATATTCGCTCCTTCCTTCTGGAGCAGTGCAGAGTAATTAAAAACGCTTCTTTTCCATCCGTCAAAGTGATGCTGCGAGAGATCACCCCTCCGTAAACGCTCCTTTCTTATGTTACATCTACTGGTCAAATTCCCCCGATAAAGACAAGGATCTGCTGGCGATGTAAATAGAGACCTGTACCTTATGATGTCCCCTCTTCTGTACGGTATTCCCGAGGATATTTGATCTTCGTGACGCAAACCTGTTACTCTGTCAAGAATGTTGTCATCTTGTCTTGAACTTTCAGAAAGAAATTGTGCTCTTATTTTTCCACGCTTTATACGAGCCCTTGTCTTCCAATGGGGACTGTCTGGGTCATTCCTGTGCAAAGCACCATTATAATGCGAATTTGTTCTTTTGTTGTACGTCTTCTGATGCTTTCTTTGGTTGTCGTCTAATCTCTTTCGAGCACAAACCGTGTACGGAAATCGTCTCTGCCATGAGGGCTTTCCAGATTTCGGTTTGATTTGTCTTTCTGTTACAGTAGCAGACTCGGTGCAGCTGTCTAAATCACTACCAGACAGAGAAACGAGTTCTTTCTTAGCCATTTCATTGCTTTTTTTGTTAGACGCGGATCTGTTCAAGTGAGGTCTGATTTTTCTGCTGTGAGAGGAGTTGACAGCTTTAAGGTTCTTCGCCTCACTTTTGTTCTTCAGAGTCTTAGTATCACTTTGATGTGGTTCAACGGGGATATGTCTGTCGACCCTTGACCGGCCTGTTAAACCGCTGATAAAACAGTCCACGAAATCCTGAACAGGAACGTCATTTCCAATGACAATTTCTACCTCATTTACAATTTTCTTTGTCTTGCCTTCTCTTGAAGTTTGACTTTCATTCACCAGGGAAAGCTTGGGGATGATAATACTGGGTTGGACATTCTCTTTTACGACTCTTTTCTCGCATTCCTTTGCAATGTTTTCAGGTGTTTTGGTTTTAGATCGCACCGTGCCACAATGGCAGCAAACTTTGTTTCTTCTTTTTCTAACTTTGTCGACTAAGATTCGACGATTTTCCACATCCTCCCCAGAGGATTGGATTGAGGACCCATGATTTTCGGTTTGACCAGTTTGGAGACTTGTGTGACAGGGGTTATTGCCTGTGAGCTGAGGACAATGACAATTATCAGTGGACACCTTTTCTTGGCACCCAACTGCTCGGCTTTGGCCTTTTGCAGGGTCTATTCCGAAATCGACGCTGGACCTTTTTCTCCCAGACCTCTTGGTGTGTGTCGCACGTTTACCCGCTGTCCTCTTATTTCCTTCTGATTCTCTGGTCGAGATGAATTCGATTAGAGACAGTTTATGACTTGAAATTTCGCTCACATTTTGCTTAACATGATCTTTCCTTTCAGAAACTGTCCCGTTCTCGTTATACTTAATTCTACGTATTGTATTACACTGATTCACTGAACCCTCAGACACCTCTGCTGTGTGGTGCTCTTCTCTTTGGCGATATGCTCCGGTAAATTCAATATTATTGATGGAATCAGTGTAGGTTGTTGTTGACTGGAAAAGAGGCGTGGCTTCTTTGCTACACAATTTTGTTGGAAATTCAGATTTGGAAGTCCGGTGAGGTGTCGTGGAGAGTACGATGTGTCCCGTTTTCAAAATGGGCTCTTTCTTTTGTGAGTTTTTTCCGGCTTCTACCTCATCTGCTTGAACATTTCTAGAGTTTTTTGATTCATCTGAATCATAGCTAGTCTCAAAACAATGGCGACTTCTGTCCGCATGAGAGTTTGTTGGCCATTGATTTGCGCGCACGGTCGGAAAATGGAGACTTTTTGAAGGGCTTTCTCCTAAAGTTAAACCGGGATGTCGCCATCGTGTTATAGACTTTTGCACTGTTGCACATCCTTTTGTATACACATATTTCGAGTCCACTGATGTCACTTTGGAGCGAAGCCCACAATTGCAAGCTGAAACAGGTTTTGTCGGTACACGACAATCATGTCTACTCGAAATTCCGCTCTTGAGTTTAGCAAGGCTACGTCGAACTTCTTTTTCAGCAAAGCAATCAGCTTTCAATTCAGACTTTTGACCAACACTCTCCTTCGATGACAGGTCGATTACTGTCCATTTGGAAACTGACCCAACAGGTGTCCCAAACGTCGGATTGACAACGTGGGAATGCTTTGACAAACAGGGCATTGTCCTATCCCAAAGAGTCGAATGGCCAGGACGGTATGGCATCCCACTCAAGGACTCCAGACACACCGAATTTTGAGAAACAGTTTGGGGTAGTCGGCTGTCGGATTCCAGTGAACCTTTGTGCATGCTTGGTGTAAAGCTTCTCATTTGCTTCACTTTAATCCTCTTGCCTTTATCTTGTTTGACAAGAGCCTCATCACACGACATCCCTGACAGTGCCGAACTGTTGAATGTAATTGGAGCTCTAACTGATTTCGTGATAGTACTTATTCCTTCTGGTTTCTTTTTGAGGTCCATGTGCCAGATAGGTTTTGCTGGACGTTTAAGCCAGTGTATGGTTTTATCCTCTGACGTTTGTGTCTGATTGACTCGCAAAAGGGGCGTTTCCGTGAGCTTTGAAACTTTGTATGGACCATTCCATGAAGGCAACGTGTTGCAGGACATAACATCAAGATTGGTATTAGATATTTTATTAGAATGATTTATCTCTTGATGCAATTTTTTGTGGGTTGAATTCATATTCTGAGCTTTTAAATAAGGCATTCGTCCGTCCGTCGTCCCATGCTTTTCATTTTTACCTTTGGTTTCTAGGTATCTCTGAGAGCTTGTAGGAAACACCAATGGCAAACTGATAGTTTCAACAAGCTTTTTGGTTCGACAAGAACAAGAATCCTTTTTGGTTGAAAATGGTGTTTGTGAAATATTGTGAGGAGAAGCACTACTATTTCTGTCCTTCGATGTTCTCACGTTTCCTTTCCCTTGGCTCCCGTCTTTGGGAAAATCCTTTTCCTCCGTCATGATATCGTGAATGGAGTTATTGGTTATGGACGCTGCTGACCTGCCGACCCGGATTTTTTTGGAAGCGGACCTGTCCTCCCAAAAATGCAGCAGAGTCTGAAAACCGGACAAGGACGCTGTACTAAGGACTTCTGTGGGGTGGGTTCCGGGGTCCTTTTCGGTCAGCATGACTTCCGTTTTGACAGTTTTACCTTGAGAATTCCACGATACGGAAGAAGTTAATTGTTGTGAACGAAAATTATTTCGACATGTATCGGCTTGGTTATATTTCAGATTGTTGGAACAACTGAGAGGAGACCTGTCCCTTATAACAACGGAGTTCTCATGAGGAGTTGGTTGAAAGAATGTTTTCCCATTGTCCTTGATACGCTGATTCTGCATGTCATCTTTAGTTCTGCCCCGACCTGCCGTCAAGCCTTCCGGCTTAACCTGTATAACGTTTGAAAATGGAACGTTAATTTTACGGCAACCGCTTGTTGAAATGCGGCAATGCGATGGATCATGGCTTGGTGGAGACGACACAGAAAGGAATCTACAAAGATATCTAAATGGGTCGTCTTCCTGGTGCAGAAGATCGTTTGCAGGAAAAAAGATTGATTTCCGATTGATACAAGTGTCTGAGAGATTTTTACGAGGGAAGTTCCTTCTATTGCCCTCGTTCAATCGTAACCATCCCTCTCCGTTACTGTGAATTGCTGCAGAATCGCTTATGGCTGTCACATCTTCAAGATTATTTTTCCTGTGAACAACAATGTGAGGAATATGAGACAGTGATTCTAGTGACGTGTACGTCAGCTCCGAGATGCCCTTCATCGTTGACTTAGACGAGTCTACCAATCCGGTTGTGAGGACGGGGCTGTTAAGTCGACGTCCAGACGAACTTGTAGACCCTGAATGTTTTTCAAACCTGGGTCTCCCGGCACTGTGGAAAATTTCTCCTTTTTTCTCAGAGGGACTTGCTTTATGTTTTTTATTAGTGTCGTTGGGTAATGAGGAGACCTCAGAATGCCAGCTTGAGGTAGAAGCATTACTAGGAATTTCGGTTTCATTCAGAACTTCGGGATCGTTCAAGTCTTGCAAATTTGCATTAAAAACTGCATGGGGTCTTTTTGTACTCTCATGTGAAGATAAATAAACACGTGGCAATTCCTCCGTCAATTTAGTTGAAGAGATCATTGAGGATTGTATGGATGCTATATCTTGCATGTGTTGTTCTTTGATACCAGTGGCATCACTGGGCAGTGACTTTTCTTTTCCTTGCAAGATGAAAACGTTCTTGTTACTTTTTTCTCCTTGTGCGTCCATTGGGACATCAAAAAACTTTGGGGAAATCGAGAATTTTTTCTCCGGTGGTGGCAATTCACTCGGCAGTGGTTTCTCTACATTAATAGTATAGAGAGACTTTTCAGAAGAGGCGTACGCTAAATAGTCATGGCGCTTTGTCTCGAAGTGACTCGTCTCGCTATCTTTTTTTGAAATACGTTTTCTTAGCCTTGTCTGTGAACTGCGTTTCGTGAAATTTTGACCTTGTTCTATGCCTGACTGTTGTATGGACATTAAAGATGCCGTATGAAATGGTCTTGCTGGAAAATTTCTTTCGGTCTTCATCACATGACAATGTTGACTTAAACGATCCCTCTTTCGAGACCTGGCAGTCGGCACCCTTTGTGATACGGCGTGGTGATCAGTATGTATGCAACTTCTGAAGGTCTCTTCTTCTTGCGTTGCATTGACGACTTTCATCTTTCCATTTGGGATTCGCTCGACTGTTCTCTCCAATTTTCTATTTTGCAACGAATAAATATCCGTGTCCTCTGTCATAAGTCTGATGTGACATTTTTCTGATGTTTTCTTTTCCCTGTTTGAAACCCGCACATCATATGTGCTCGAACCGAGGCAGGCTAGTCGTTTTAGGAAACTTCCGGAAATATTTTTGGCAGCTCGGGGAAGCGCCTGATCTCTCAGTCCGTCCATCACTTTGGCTTGTCTTTTAATATTTTTGCAGTGAGATTTATTCTGACTAGATTGTATGAGTGACTGATCTGTACTGTTGGCTGCCGTGGTTTTCATTTTTTGTAGTGATGCCCCAGTCGTGAAGGTTTTTTCACAGTCAATCTTTGCTGAATCATTACGTCTATTTAAGGCTGATAGTGTGGGCTGGGCGAAACGCTTTGAATATAGCTCACATACAACGTTTTTCTGACTTGTATATCCAACGCGGCTTCGAGGAGGAGAATGGTCCACGCCCCTATAGGTCTGCCATCGGGCTGAGCTTGGCCCCGCAATGTCCTCACGTCCAGACGGGACTTGCTCGGGGCAATTTCGGCAAAAGGTCAAAAAGCCTCCCTTTTTCTCAATCATCATAAAGGCGTTTCCTTCATTCTCTTTACGCTTGACCGTTTCGTCAGTTCTGTGGCTTCCCAGCGAATATTCACTAATGACACCTTCTTCCTTCAAGAATTTGGAGTAGGAGTCTACGAGAGCCTTTACCCTTTGAGCAATTTCAAGCTCGCCTTTACGTGCAGAAGACGTTCTTGTTGTACTGATTTTTGTTTGTTGAGATTTCCTGGGAAGACTCTGTGCTCTAGCTGCGTTAACCGTCGGTGGTCCTTTCTCATCGCAAACTAAGTCACGTCCCATCACGTAACTATCTTTGAAAACGACCTTATTTTCCTCTGGTGATGGAGCTACTGCTAGACAATCCAAAGGACTTTTCCATGAGCTAGATAAAGATTTTAGAGTGTTTTCTTTTCCGGTGTCCCTGTCACGCGGCAGTACAAGTACAGGGATTCGTGAAGGTCGACGTTGTCTCTGTTGGGATGTATCCGTGGGTTTTTCTTCATTAACGTCTTTGTCGCTATGCTGCAAAAGGCGGGCTTCGTGGCTTGCTGATGTCCAGTCACTTGTACTAGCGCTAAAGTCTGAAACGTTTTGTTCAGCATACGTAAACACGGTTGAGGATTTATTACGGGCTCTGAAATCGTGCTTTAGATTTTCAGGTACAATTCCCCGAGAACCCCTGCAAGGAAGAGGATGTCTCTCATAGGAGGTTGGTTTACTACTGCTGGGGGTTCCAGATATAGGAGGTACTATTGCATATGAAGTTTGTTTACTGCCGTCAAAGTACGTAGGAACAACAGGAAATTTCTCACCTGTGTTTGGCTTATTTCCCAGGGAAACGTCACTGAGATCATGAAATTCGTCATCCCCATTTGGGTTGTGTCTATCAGAAACAGCTGTAAAAAAAGCGGAACATTGTTCATGACTACCGACTGGAGTGATTTTGGGTTTGGTTGACTTTTTGTCATTTGCTTCATTTATCCTTCCTGGCCTTATCGGTCTTTTTTGGCATAGCTTTGGGTTGCAGATTTTGGTTTTCAACCACTTGCCATCAGCAACCTTGCCGAAAGTCACAAAGTTGCCGTCAGCTTCACACCATTCAGGCACATCATAGCGTGCTGTATCTGGCGTCAACAGCTTCCAGGGCTTACATCGCTTTTCCCTGTAGTCCCGTCTGCATTCCAGCTTTCGCTGGTCTCCAACTTCTTTGGCGTCTGAAGTGTTCATATGGGGTTTATGACATTGCACCTTGGATTGCTCTCTAAGTCTGTTGGCTGGCAAGTCAACAGGATGCGTCCTTTTACAAACCGGTCCTGCTCTTTTGTTGCTATTGTTGGTAATGTTACAGTGATGACCAACAGCAAAATCATCTTGCAGTGTCCACGAAAAAGGGTGTGAAAATGCGCAATTTGTCAATGAAGCTATTGAAAAGTACTTGCTAATGTCGCGCCTCCTACCAAATTGAAAATCTGAGGACTGTCGAAAACTTTGACCACATTTTATGGTTCTGTTGTCCTTGTGGAGAACTTTACTATCACTGTCTAAGTGGCCCGCAAGGGTAAAAAATTCGGAGAACAGATCACTTTTGGGTACTCTGGTATTCAAATAATTTCTCAAAAGGCTCTTAAAGCTGTTTTTGATTGACTTCGTACTAAAACTGTCCGCGGGCCTTAGCTTCCATCTTGAAAGTCTTGTAAAAATCTTAGATCGGTGGTATCTAGCTCTCGTAGCTAACGCGACATTGCAAATCGATGGCCCACCTAATTTTGAAGTTTCATTTTCATTAAACTTTGCATTATTATTTTCATTCGCAAACATCTGATTCCGGCCACTTAAATCTGGGAAATCAAAATTGCCGTCAGACAGTTCGTTCAATGCTTTAGATACACAGATGATGGTTGATGCGAACATGCAGCAGTTGTAACTCATCGTATTGGTCTGGTTACCAACGCCTCCGAGTATGATAATTATACGAAGCAAGATGACACTTCTCTGGCAATAACTTTACTTTCAACCATCTCCATCATTGTCTGGTTATTTGCTTTTGGTTCTGTTTGTTTTGTTTTGTGTCCTTGCATGTTTGTTCTTTAATCAAGAAGAAGTCCTTGTCAGGTTGATGTTGTGGGACGTACGTACAGACTGTAACTGTTTTCATATGACGTTGGGTCTGACTTTGAAAATGTTTGGCAGCAATTTGTATGGGAGGAAATTGACGAGGCCCTCGACATAAATCTGTTGTTGTTGTTTTTTTGGCGATTGTACAGGCTTCCTACAACAAACATATAATTGTTTGGGCCTGCCATTCCCGTTT
>JAOXNP010036689.1:0-10937 GCA_028571245.1 Chromodoris orientalis
AGAGAGAGAGAGACAGACAGACAGACAGACAGACAGACAGACAGACAGACAGACATCAGACAGACAGACAGACAGGCAGAGACAGACAGACAGACAGAAAGACAGACAGAGACACAGACACAGAGAGAAATAGAAATAGAAAGAGAGACAGGCAGGCAGACAGGCAGAGACGGAGAGAGAAAGAGACGGAAAGACAGACAGACAGACAGACAGACAGACAGACAAGGACAATCGGAAAAAGGCATGCAGACAAAGACAGACAAGCCAGGCAAGGGGTCGCCATGAAGAAAAGAGACCAATATGGCGCTGGTTTAATCTGGAAGTAAAAGAAGCAAGTTTTACTCACCTAGCTTGGACTTATTCGACTTATTCCTGTGTGCTATCTTGCTGACTTGCTCAAAGGTGATATCCTGATTGATCTGCCGTCGGATCTCCTCTTCTTCCTCCCTCTGAAGGCTGGCCTGTAGATCGGTATCACTAGAATACAAGGGGTTATCTTTATCCATGTGGAAGCTATTATCAAAAACGTTGACGTTTTGATCAAAATCATCATCATCGTGATCCGAGTCTAGTCGGTTCTTGATCAAAATTTTTCCGCGAAGAACCCGCAGATCTTTACTCACTTCTTCTGTCTCACTTTGGAACTGTTCTGGCAAGACTGGTTCCGTTTTCACTTCGTAAATCCGTTCAACGCGTTCGAATTTTTGCCTGTGGAGTTCATTCTCGCCATCAGAGCTAGCAACTTCGGTGCCTTGACCGGAATCCGGCGATGGGTGGACTCTAAACTTGGTTATGTGTTGCGAGTTAGGCTGCTGTGATCCCTGTCTGACGTAGTACACAGATTTCTCTTCCGTTGTAAACATACTTCTGTGTTTTTCTGTTGTCCGATCCGTCTGCTGGAAACTCCCTTCGTCTCTCAGATTTCTTGATCTGTTCAGAGATACATTGTGACTTCGGATACCGCCGTCTGGCATGTCTTCGTTGATGTCGATGGTGGATTTATAATAACCTGATGGATGTTGGTGTTGGTCGTTGATGGTGCTGTTCACCACATACGTCTTGTTTCCCCTCTTCTGTTTAAGAGTTTTGACCGGTCCTGAGGACGACAAATTGAACGCACTCGAACCTTCAAAATCTGAAGACGATCCCCCTTCGCTACTTGAATCAACACTCCTAGACCTGGATGTTCTCCACATTCGGGCATTATCTAAACTCCTGTTCAAAGTGTAATTTTCTCGGCTGTTGAGAAAGTCCATGGATTTGGCCCGCGCCATTCCGCTCCTCGTACTGCCGCTGGTTTGGCTTTCAGAGCGACTCTTTTCTTTGATACGGCTCTGATCTCCAACTTCCAGTTGGATGACAGTTTTGTGACTGCTTTTGGAGGGCGACCGCTTCTGGTACCTGGATGGCTGGACTCTCTGAGTTCTATGGATGACAGCCTCTTCGATCGATTTGGAAGAAAAATTATCCGGGTTGGGACTAGACTGTGCCCTGACGTCGTGTTTGTCGATGACTAAATCTGATTTATTTACCACTTTGTACAGACGCCGTTGTTCCGATGTTTCCATCTCAGAATCGTTTTCTGAGAAGCTTCCGGAACCGCTGTCTTTATGTCCCTTAGACTTCATAGTTACAATCTGGTATGATTTTCCATCAACGGATTGAACGTCATCGACTCGGCTTCTGTTGAAAGATTTTTGGTTCGAAACTCTGTATTGATTTGTTGGACTCGACGATGAAGACCTGGATCTGTCTTCCCCATCAACAAAAACCCTCGTGACTGTTTTGTATCGTTGGTTGCGTGTTTCTTCGTCAGACGAAGCGCTCTTTTCTTCGTTTTCAGGCCTTCTCAAAGAGAGTTTGGGATTTACGAAAATGCGCTCCGGAATGTGGTGTTTATATGAACTTTTGTTCACTTTGCGTACTTTGTGTGCTTCCTGACGTTGGTCTCTGCGGTTTGATTCCATGTCACGGCTTGTATTTTGGCGCTTGATGTAAGTTGAACTATTGGCAGATGTCGGAGAGAGACTATCAGAGCGGTTGCTTGTGTGCATCTTTTCCGATCTGCTATCAAATACATTAGTTCCTCTCTTCTTGCCGCCGATTATGATTTCGCCAGTGAGCGTTTCCTTTTTGGTATAGACAATTTCGGGATTGCTGTCAAAGCTGGTATTACTGCTATTATAAGCCGATCCTCGTTTCAATGAACTTTTTGGAGGAGCACTTCTTCTGATGACGTAGCGACCCTTATTTTCGTCATCCGATGAGGACGTAGCGAGTTCTGCTGTTGCTGTGATTTTGTGAGGACGGTGCCTTTGTTCCCCTGGCGGAAAGTCAATTGTCATATCAACTTTCTCTCCGACCACGGCATTTGTTGTCGTCTGAACCGTAATAGGTCGGGTTGCGAAGGGAGCGACTCCTTGATTTGGACTGACATTGACGTTTAAAGGCTGATAGACAGATGCAGTCTGAGACGTATTCATTAAAGTGTTTGATCGTTGCGAATCAAAACTGTTGTCAACTCTTGGTAGGCTCGAATAGGTGACCTGAGCCTGTTGTTGCGGCGTGTTGAAGTTTGTTACCACAAGAGAAGATTTATAACCTTCCTCACCACCACTTCCTGTCGTATATGGTTCATAACCGTGAATATCCCAGGTTTGAGAAGTATCGGTTTTGGTATTGACCTCCTGGTTGACAGTAACCGTCGAGTTCTTCAGGAAATCATTTTCTGTCATTCCTTGGTGTACTACAATCGACCGTGGACTGGTAGACGCATTAGATGGCACAGTGTTATTCACAAAAACAGAATCAGAGGCCCTGATTCTTGAATCATCCAACTGACGGGAATAACGGTCAACAAGAGAACCACTGTGAAATTGACTGCTACCTGAAATTCCACGATTAACGTTAAAATCCAAAGACTGGTTTGCCACCGAGTTAGATCCTGAATTAAGATATGCTGCTATAACCTCTCTAGCCTTGTCGTCATTCACTGAAGTACTGTCGACAAAAATGTCTGCCTCCGTATTATGAGAGTGGTCGGTTTGATAATTGCCTCCGCTGAAAAGCGCGGGTTGAACTGAGGTCGCCCGACTACTGTAATCATCTCTATTCACCGTGTGAATTGTGGTGACCGATTGTGTGCTGCTGCTGCTGTCATTATTCGTCGTACCTACTTCCTGTAGGGCGTATACGTCGCCACTTTTGTCTTGAATTAGAAAAATGTCAGACTGCGCACCCCCTTCAACTGGCATCGTTTGAATTTGGGAGGAGGTGGAATGTTCCGATGGAACGGTGGAGGATTCTTCCACAGACGTTACTTTCCGATGGATGTTGAAAGACGACACTTCGCCAACGATCGCTGCCATGTTTGTTTCTTCTTCAATCCGAGTCTTTTTCTCTAAAAGGTATTCTTCATTTGTTTCAACGCTTACAGTAGTCGATTTTCCTGCATGCTTATTATCTGCTTGTCCAGAGTCATTGGATATTGATCTGACGTGCTCTTGGCGAACAAAACCGCTCCTTTTTACTTCGCCGTCCCTTGTTGTGACGTCATCGTCCTTCAACTTTGAAATTTCGAAAACGTCGCTTTTCCTGTGTCTCTTCTTCTTTTTTCCCGCCTGATTAGAGCCAGAGACTGGCCCCCTTTCGTCACTGTCACTAGACGATGTTACAGATGACGATGACGATGATGATGAGCTTCGTGACTTGCGAGTTTGCTCATTGTCCGAGTGGTCATCAGATTTCAAATTTAAGTTTTGCTGTAACGAATAGTCAGAAGGAGAAAAGTCACTTCTTGATGAAACTTCATACTCTTGGCTGCGTGCAGAGTTGATTTTCAACTGCGAATAGCCGTGGCCACCTGTGAATTTTGAATTTTCACTTGACTTCAAAACGTCGTCATTTCCCGTTTCAGATTCACTTGAATGACTCGAAATACTGTCACTATTTTCACTGTCTTTACCTTTCTCGTTTATTTCTCCAACTACAACGGTATGAGATCCCTCAGTTTGCAAAAGCACGTCTGTCTCGCCCTTATTGACAGGTAGATTGCGTTGTGTGAAAGATGGACTCCGGTGTGTTGTAATGTCGGAGCTGATTACCTCACCGTTCGTTTTACTGCTGCTAGCAGCTCTTCCACCCTCGGGCGAGTACGAGATTACTGCATCGTCTCTGTGATTTGACAACGTCAATCCAGATCCCTGATTCTTACGATCGTTGTCATCTAGACCAAATTGCACATCGTTCTCGCTTCTCTCCTCTTTGATATTATGCTCAGAGGTGAAAAAGTCCTTATTGAAGACTGTTTCACGCTGTTGTGTTTGGTCTCGGAGAGTGCTAGATCTGCTACTCACACTTCCTCGATTACTGTCGATGCTTTGAACAAGATTAAACGTTTTCTCTTCTACAATATTATTATTACTAATGCCTGGAGACAACTGCAAATGTAACTCACGTATTTCGTCGTCAATAGAACCATACGATTCCTTTGTTGCCCTGGCAGCTGACTCATCGTCTGAAATTGTTTTATCGAGCTGATCTAATTCCTGTCCGCTCACATAAGTATCCTTTATGAGCGAAACATTTGAAGTCACCACTTCATTTCTGTCACTTCCACTTGAGGACGATTTTTTAACAGTCGTCTTCCTTTTCATAGAGTCGTCCTTTTGAGATGTATTTTCCAAAGAATATTCCTCGTATGAAATCACTTGTTCTTTATCATATGAATTCTGAGAAGGTTGTGAATCCGAAACAGCGTGGAGATCCAGTCCACTCAGAATAGCATTAAAATCATCCAACTGGGGAACACCTACCTGGCTGGGATGAGACTCATCCTTCGAATGTGTCTCGTTTATTTCTACCTGAGCGGAAGTAAACGACGTTGAAATTTGGCCGAGATGCGCTTTTCTATCTACTGTTACCGCCCCGTTCGTTTCTTTCTCTCTTCTCTCATTCTCCTCCTCATTATCAGAAGTATCGTCTCTTCTACCCTTCCCGCCTCTCTCCATCTCTCCACTTGCTGTATGAGCAAACAGGTTCACCCCCGTTGTTTGACTTGATAAGTCGGTCGGCAACTGCGCGATGACAGAGTTGGCTCGCTCTGCCTGTCTCTCCTGTTCTGTTTTTGAAATGACTTTCTCCCCATCCATTCGTGAATTCACTTGCACTTCTCCTATTTCATAACCGTTTGTGACCGGATGTGACGTATGCCCGTTCATGTGTGACGCACGTCCGGTTTCTGTACGAGAAAAATCGCTATTTGAAGTATAATATGCTGTTGTACTTTCTTTCATGTTATTGTTTCCATCACCTCCATTGATAAGAAATGTTTCGCGTGTATATTCCGCAGATGCAAAGGTGGGGTCAGTTTTCGGTGGTGATTTCTCAGATAAGGTATCCTTTCGGTGATCTATCATGGCGTCATTGAGTGCGATGTCATCCAGGGTTGTCCATGAGGCCACACTCGTAAGAGACTCGCCACCGGCTGAACCGGTCGACTGGATGGACATTGAATCACACACGTCCTCGTCCTCGCGATGAGATAATTTTAGACTCCTCTTTCTTCGCAGTGAGCTTCCTTCTTCTTGCACTTCGTATTCCTGACTTAATACGATCTCCTGCGGTGTATCCCACCGTCTGCTCGATAAAACCCCGTCAACGTCAGTGCCAGACTTGATGCGAGACTCGTACCCTGTCAATAAACTTCTTACACTAACTCCGCTCTCTCTCGACCGAGCCTCATAGCGAGGGTTTGTATCACTTGTATGCTTGTCCGACCCACTCGTGACATGATATAAAGAGCTTTTGTGCGAGGGTTCATTTTTCCTAACCGCCCTCGGGTTTGTGGCCACTGTGCTGACGGTATCGAGGCTTGGATTATAGACTTTTTTATTGGTGATAATATCCTGCTGATTTCTGGTATCGACATGGCGAATACGTGAATCGCTTCTCACATCGTTTCTTTCCCCTTCATTTGTAAAGAAAACATCAGATAGAAAGGGGGAATCGTCCCATTTATCACTTGCATGAATGTAAGGACCTGAATCTGACGTTCTGCCTAAGAATGAATTTGTGGACCATTTACCATCGTTTATGGTATTCTGACTGTTCAAATAAAGGTTTAGAAGCATGTTTGCATTCTTCCTGGTTTCACATTCCTCGTCCGCAGAAGAGGCTCGACTAGAACGCTTACTTGTAGCCATTGTTGATTCAATGTTGCTTTCAGACAAGTATGGAGAGTAAGGAGAATAATAGTTTCTCGCCTCGCCCTCAATATTCGATCTCTTTTCGTTTAATTTCTTATCTCTCCTCTCTCGTTGCGAATTGGATAACAAACTGTTATCTCGTCTGATGATTGTTTCGCTGGTTGAATAAGGATCCGTAATATTACGTTGCCTATCGCTGCCTTTCATGGAAGAGCGGTGATACAATGCCTCTGGCTTATCTTGAATGACGTACTCACGACTTAAGCTTCGTGATCGTTGCAGCGAAAAATTTGTTTCCGGCAGTTCCGAGTCGTCAAATAGGTGAGTTAATCCTTCCACTGTCCCTGGTTTGATACGCTGTCGAATGCTTTCAACATTCCCTTCATATTTGGTTACCTTGAGCGTTCGATCTTCTTTCTTTCTTTTAAGTCCTTTGTGGTGAGAGGGGGGTTCAAAATTAGCTGGCAGCCGTTTCGTTTGAATCTCTGTGCCAGTGTCACGGCGTCTCGTGAGGTCACCGACGTCTTGTGCTCGGTCGTCCTGACTCGATAACTCAGAATCGGACTCGGACCCTGAATGACCTGTTAGAGTGTGAGCAGATGATATGGAGGAACAGTGAGAGTTGCTGAATACGCTTTCTCCAGAAGCATTCGACATTGTCTCCTGCTTACGATAGTCACAAGATTCGTACGATCGGTTATCAGTTCCGCTGGTAGACGTTCTAGATCTAGGAGACGCATAGCCAGCTAAGGTCTTGTTGAAGTAGTCCAAGACATCATTTGAGGTTGTGGACTCCTTCGTCTTGTTATCGTGAACTGGAATTGTTAGCGAAGTCCTGAGATTGGCTGAAGTTGAGACGCCAGCCACTGACGTAGATGTCATTCTGTTGTCATCTTGAATTGAAGCTGGCTGGGATCTCTGCGAGTCAACAGATCTTGATCCACTTTCTGACGACTGAAAATGATCGGAAGGATAAAGAGTTTGGATTGGCTCAGTACGATAATCCGTCGAAGCTGATGAAGGACTTCCCTGATATGCATCCTTGTTGGTGTCGTACTGATGGGAATGTGGCAAGTCTGCAACAATAGTCTCCGTGATCTCTTGGTATTCCTCCTCCGAATCAGTCTCGTCTTGGTGGGAAAATTCGCTCGTTTTTGGTGGTGCTGGGTGGTGCACCGAAGTTGGCCTATGTTCTACATCAATTTGGCTGTTACTGGGACGCATAGGCCTACTTGCAGCTGATGTTGTAAAGGTCTTTGGAACAGATGTCATATTAGCTGGGCCTACGATAATAGTCTCCGTGAACTCTTGGTACTCCTCTTCCGAGTCAGTTTCGTCTTTGTATGAAATTTCACTCGTTTTTGGTGGCTTTCGGGAATGCTTGGAAGTTGGCCTATACTCTACATCAGTTTGAATGTTACTTAGACGCATAGTGTTAACTGGCGTTGAGAAAGACTTTGAAAAAGACTTTCTTTCATTCGGGCTCACAATAATTGTTTCCGTGATCTCTTGGTATTCTTCACCCGAGTCAGTCTCGTTTTTGTATGAAATTTCACTCGTTTTTGGTGGCTTTGAGGGATGCTGTGAAGTTGACCTATGTTCTACATCATTTTGTCCTTTACTGGGACGTAGTATAGTGTCAGCTCCTGGTGTCACAACGCTGTTTGATGAAAAATATTTTCTATCAGTTGAGCCCACAATTATGGTTTCCGTGATCTCTTGGTATTCTTCCTCCGAGTCAGTTTCATTTTTGTATGAAATTCCACTCGCCCTTTTTGGTGGTTTTCGGTCATGCCCCAAAATTGGCCTATGTTCTACATCAATATGGCTGCTACTGGGACGCACACTTTCAACTGATGTTGCAAAGGATTTGGGAAACGATTTTATACCAGAGGGTCCTTCATCGGGCCTAATACTTTTCAATGATGTAGACGTCTTCTCCTTTGAACTCGCAGATGTCAGCTGCGTTTTCGTCGCACGGGTCAATTTTGATTGAGAAGCGTTAGATTTAATGCTGCTTTTGCTGCTACTGCGACTAAGACTGCCCGCAGAGGCAGATGTCTCCTCCTTCGTTGACAACGTTGGCGTTTGAAGCTCAGCTGCTGATCCCGAACGCGACCTGCGTCTTTCAAAGTTAGTTGAGCGGGCACTGGTCAATTTTGATTGAGAAGCGTTAGATTTAATGCTGCTTTTACTGCTACTGCGACTAAGACTGACCCCAGAGGCAGGTGTCTCCTCCTTCGTTGACAACGTTGGCGTTTGAAGCTCAGCTGCTGATCCCGAACGCGACCTGCGTCTTTCAACGTTAGTTGAGCGGGCACTGGAAGAGGCGGTGGGCAATTCATACGATTTTAAGGTACCGCTGCTATTAGACCTGTTCCTATTCATTGAACCAGACGACTGCGATCTTTTCTCGTGGGAAATTTCGCCCTGGCTTGGGCGTCTGTTGATTTTATCCGTTGCTGCTGTTTGTATGGATTTTGCGTTGCTTTTGCCAGAAGAAGAGGACCTTTTCTCTTTAATGGACTTGGAGAATTCTTGCATTCCCTTTTCAGTCGTTGATGAGGGCCGTCGTTTCTTTACCTGGCGCTGCACTTGCTGCCCGCTGTCCGGTGCATTATATTCAGACGAGCTAGCCCTGAGCAGACGATTTTGGCGACTCCTGATGAAGGATCCGCCTCTAGAGGAAAAAATCATATTTGGCTTATGACTATCATCAAGGCTTGCAATGCGCTCAGGTGGCATGGATCTAGGCCTCATACTTTTCTGCTTTATTTCATCCATGACTGTCCGTTTCAGGTCGCTCGTGGTCGCTCCTTGTCCAGACATGCTGTTGACTATACAAGGTGCATTGAGATGAGGCAAGAGCCTGTTAAGTAAACACCTAATTCAATTCAATTTTCGGGTTTAATTTTGAACAAAATTTCCTTTAATTGCTGTGGAGAGTCGGCAACTTTATAGCACATGGTTGCTTGTGCTCAAAAGTCTTTTTTTTTTCAAAATTGCTCGTTCTAATTATTCATAATAGTCTTGCCAGGGTTGCATTTTACAACTGTTTATTTACATCCAGTTTGACTTTGCTCTTCGAATAACAATGGAATCCAGATAACCTTTTAATGGTGTGTGGTCTTTTCTCTGCTAGACCACATAAACTCAACTGACAATTCTGCTGTTTATCTTATTCAGCAAGGCATGACAAACCCATGGTGTAGGATGATTTATATTGATAAGACATCTTCGAAAGCCAAATTGAGGCCAGTAATTGTCGAAATGGGCAGTTTGTTCCGCATGGCCTACATCCTAGCCTTGTGTGCAACACATCTTGGACCTGATGGAAATAATAAACAAGAGAGTAAGAAGGGAAGAATATGTGGACCTGCAAGTGCAATGTTTTAACTACAAAGACATGAAGAGAACACCGATAGTTCAGTTAGTCAATTCAGAGAAACTCATAGCGCTAAGAGTATTTTTGAAACGGTCGCGTCCATTGCATGAACCGGTTTGCCTAGCTATAGATCTGATTGACATCAAGGTTTGTGTTCTCTGCTGAAAACCGACAACCTGTCTAACATTACAGTAACAGGGGAGGACGGTGTTGTGCGTTAAATGAAGCGTAAAGACACAATACGACACAGGTAAGCACACGATGACACAAGCCCTGGATAGGGACAGTATGATAAAATAAAAACAGAAGCGAAATATAAGGGCAGTACGGTACTGCCTCAGTGTACACAAGAGCATAACATAAGTAAGTATGTGCTGCATTTTTTTTTTAATGGAGCTTTTATATAGCACTAAATCCACTAAATCTGCTCGAAGTGCTGTACAAAGCGTTCCCAACAGGCAAATGCCTTCTTGACTCCATGTGGAGGATAAATACAGAGAGTCAGCCATGTTACAGGCGTACTTGCTTTACCATACTGACAAAATCCTGCTCTGCGCTGCCTACTGTCAGTACTCAATAACACCTGAGTGGGATGAGGACTTGTGTGTAAATAGCCCTTCCCAAGAACTAAACAGCGCGACGGCGCGACCCGGATTCGAACTCATATCCTCGCGGTTACAAGTCGAATGCCTTGACCCCACAGCCCCGCTGCTGCACGCTGCAGCATAAGGAACAAATGGGTAGAGGCTGGGGCTTTTAACAACAGTAAATAAGAGGGACTAAACACAGTGGTGAGTAAAACCCAATAGGAACAGAGACCAGGCAATACATAGGGAAAAAAAACGCTAGGAAAAAACCCTTGCACCAGCTGGGATTCGAATCCGGGGCCTTTGCGTTGGCACCCTCCGCCTTGCCGTGAAGAACGAAGACGCTAAGACAAAGGCAGCTAATTACTCAGCGACCCTTCTTTTTCACAAAGGAGGACAGCTGCCTTTGTCTTAGCGTATTTGTTCTTCACGGCAAGGCGGAGGGTGCCGAAGCAGAGGTCTCGGGTTCGAATCCCAACTGATGTAAGGATATATTTTCTAATGTTTCTTCCTTTGTATTGTCTCGTCTCTGTTCCTATTTGGGGGTTTACTCGCCACTGTTTAGTCCCTATCATTTGCTGTAACATAAGGTATGATACCCATTTAACAATTTACTGACACAAGAACAAAGAGGAACAGCAAGAGTGAAATGTCCAAAACATGGCTATAGGCTGTAACCAGGACAAATGGAATTTGTGTAGCTATTTTGGTATCGCTTCATAAAAGTTGCGTTGGTTGCCTGCCTTATCCTTTGTACAC
>JAOXNP010037799.1:0-10920 GCA_028571245.1 Chromodoris orientalis
CTTTGACACAAGAGAGATAAGGATAGGAATAGTTAAAAATAACAATAACATTTGAAATCTTGATTTTGTCAGATAGGCCGCTCCCTCTTTAAACAGCAGTCTAATCACATTGTTTTGTCTGCAACGCGTACCTCACCCTTTCTTTTCATTGTTTCTTTCAGTATTGCATTTTTCAAATTATATATCATAGGCTTTAAATTTCACAAATTCTGCAGAGATGGAGTAAAGCATGATATTGCTGACGCTAGGTAATCATGTTTATTGTGGTTCTCTGGTTCACTCTTTCAATACTTGTTTTGTATCTAAGGCTGTGCATCAACTTTTACCTCCCCCATATCGAAATCTGTGGATGGAATGGTTAGATGAAGAGAAAAAAGAGAAGGATACTGCCAAAGAAAAAGAGAATAAGGTAAAAGAAAATGTACTGAATACTAGTCATGACCTTTAAAAAGAGTTAGCTTTTGATCAACTGATGATACAGTGGTGACCGCCTAAATGCCCGCCGCCTTAGTGCCTGTTCTCCTAAATGCCGGCAATTTGATTGGAACTGATTTTTTCCTATATAAATTGCCCCTCTAAATAACCGTTTCAAAACCCGTTTTTCGCTTAAATGCCCAGTCTCAGAGGCAGCGGCAGGTATATTTTTGTCCAGTTTATCATAAAATATGTCCGTAGTAGATGAAAATTCTTCTTGAGCATACATGTCATTCCATCGATAATATAGCTAATCTATGAGCAAGGGAAGAGGTGTGAGTATTTTTATTGTTCTCCCATTAAGGGTCTTAGTGGCAAGCAGTGGTCAACCGGTCCATGCATTCGCTAAATACAAGTGAAAGAATTTATGGCTTCCAGATGTCCCTATTTCTCGCTTTCAGTTAACCTTAGAGGAGGATTTCTTTAAAGAGAGGTAAATATTGATTTACTCAGCCAGAATCAATGAACTCCTTTATAAACACCCCCGATTTTTAGCCCTGATTTGGTTTCGCCTAAATACCCGTTTTCTCTGCTTCCCAAGCACCGGGCATTTAGGCAGTCACTACTGTATATATATATATATATATATATGTATACGATCACGGAAAGAGTAGAAAAGAAAATATGAGCACAGATGTGTTATTCATAAAGTCTCTATAAGTACTCATATCAGTCTAATAAAACAATACATTCAGAGATTGTGTAGAAGTGTTGAAAACTGCAAGGGAAAATTATGGAACAGGAGGAGCTATGGAAAGATATTTGATCACAGAGGAGGTGCTATTTATACATATATTAAAATAGGAAAAGAGTATTAAAATTACTATCAAAGTTCAAAATCACCAAGGCTTTACATCTCACCTGACTTTCGCGATTCAGTGACAGGATTAATACAGATTTCTTGCTAATGGGGTCCTCAGTATTTTTCAGTTCAAGAAGCAGGTCCTGAAAGTTTTCAAATGTTGAATCCAAGGACAGTGAAGATGTCAAGGCAAAGGGATTTTCATACTGAAATACGGCCTTCCCTTCAACTTTATCATTTTCATTCAAAAGCAAGGAAGCATCAGCAGAACCATCCAGAGGCTGACCCTGAAGGTTGATGGTCAAATCCTTCAGCCATGGAAATGGTGTCAGCACATGAACGTGTGGATGATATGGATAAAATGAATTAGAATAGACTCCAAGAACGGATAACTTCACTTCATTTTCACTTGTGAGTTTAGCTGTTACTTTTCCATCTTCCAACTCAGATGAAATTAAGAGATGTGTCTCTCCTTGTTTTGGACTCTCAACAGAGAACATAAAAATCTTGTGAGGGCTATTTTGCATTAATAGAGTTGTAACTATTTCTTTACTTTTGAAGTCATATGCTATATCTAGAGTGCCAGTGAAACGTGTGTCTTGACCCTCAAATCTGAACTTTACGGATTGATCTTCAATGCTCTTAAATGGAGATGCTAAGCCAACATTCATTTCAATACGCTCCAAGCCATCTTTGAAAAAGTCTAGTTTACCTTTCATCATTCCAGACATACCCATATGAAGGTCACAAGTAGTGGCAAATTTATCATAATTACCTTTGTGTCCTACTTCAAATCCAAAAACTTCCTGTCCGAACGGTTTCTGATCAAATGACACCAGCCATTTAGTAATGAGACTAAACTCATCTGACAAATCTCTTTTGAAGTACATCCTGTCTGACCTAGAGGCGTAATGATAATAGTATGTCATTACGGAATCCCACTCAATTACTTTATCATCTTGTCTGTACTTCACTTCATGAGAAAATCCATCTGCCTTTGAACTTTTGGATTGGGAAGTGAACTGAACATTGTCACCTACTAATTTAAGCTCAGAGGTCGTCTTTGGGAAAACATAACCCCCAAACATGATTTTGCCATCCATTTCTGTGTCCGACACTTTTTTTGTCTCAACAGTCACTTCAAACACTGGATGGTAATGACATGTCAGATTCAAGACAGAATTAATATTATCCACTTGGCCGCTGCTTTTGAAAATAAGACCAATTATACCGAGCATCTTAGACTGAGTATCCATGATACCAGAGAAATCAATAAAGTCTGCCCTTCTATGCAAGCTAATATTTACATTTCTAAACAGAGACAAGGTCGAAGAGACATTTATGACAGCTTGAGTGTTTTTATAATTCCTGTGATCAATTGTAGTCTCAAGATTTGTTTCTTCTTTAGCTAAAGTCCACGACTGCTTGTGTAGAATCCTTCTGCGTTCTTTTGTACTCTTATCTTCGTGTTCAATTGAGAATTTGTACTCTTCTTTGGAAGGATCTACCATTTTAAATGTTGTCTTTAAAGAATCTTTTTTCATTACATTTGAAAATTCAGTTTCTACAACTTTGTCTCCATATTCCAAGAGTGCTTTACCGATCATATTTTTAACTTTGCCTGCTACCATGAAGTTGCCCTTCAGGTTTTCATACGGGCTATTGAACACCAATTCCCCACTTGTATTGTAGTTTGTTCTTTTAAATGTCACGTCACATGAAGTTTTTTTCTCTCCAATAAGAATGGAACCATGGCTGTTAAATTCATGCATTGTCCCATCGTAGAAAACATTGATTTCATTGTGTTTAAAAGTGTCAAAGGGTGATTCTACCTTGAGACTGCCGTCAAGCGTTGGGGTGAGCAGTAGATTAAGTGATACTTCAACGGTCATTTTTGGCATATATGTCAGACTCCCATGAGAAACCATTTTCTTTCGCGACCAATCATGGTTCAGAACTAGGCCAACGTTATCAAATTCAGGATTGGGTGTCTTAATGTTCAAATTCAGCTCAACTGGCAATTTTCTTTTATACATTAAATCAAAGCTGTAATCCTTATTCGGATTTGCTTTTAAATCTAGATGCAGTGTTTTCTTTGAGTCTCTTTTAGTCCATAGCCAACCATTCGCTTCCACAAACTTGTATCCTTCAACTGGGCTAACGACTTGAATCTTTCCATTTAAATCAGCATTTTGTTTACGTAGATTAATGTGACTAGCATAAGTATTTAAGGATTGAAGACTAAAATCAGCTTTAAAATCATTAACTCCATTAGTTGTCTCAAGTTGAAGAGTCGTGTTTAATGATTTTATGTATTCACAGGGTGAAGTAAATTTGGCGCCCAGCAATTTCATCAAATCATCATATCGGTACCTTGCTTCAAGGTCAATCATGCTTTGAATTGCATAATCAATATTCAGATGACCTATAACCTCAGACGATTGTTTTTTCACAGAGGATTTCACGTGAATGTTTTCGTAAGTTTTAAAAGGAGTTGTGAGCTTAGAACTGAGATCAAAATTGTCCACAGAGGGGGCATTCAAAGAGCCATCAAAATTGATCTTTGTATTGGGTGCCCATTCTAGCTGTGCAAATGCAGTCATTGGATAAAGAACATGCTTGACATTTGACCTGAAGGAAACGTCTGGTTTGTAAAGAGGATTTAGGAAGAGATTGAGCCTTACATCACTGTAATCTTCATCTTTTAGCAGACGTAATTCATAGCCAGTTTTAGCCCGGTTCCTTTTGATAACGGCTTTAGTTGCTAACACTTTATCATTTAGATGGTGATTTAGCTGAAGGCTACTTTTTCTGAATGCTTTCCACATAGTAGTCATGTCAACTTGAAGTTGTGCAGAGTTAATGTCTTCATAGGAACCTGACACTTCAAAGTTAATAATTTCCGCTCTTTTTGAAGTGGAAACTAGTTTTGACTCTAATTTCCCCATTTCCTTCTCTAAATGCTGGTTCCATGTGGTTTCAAGAGAATCTACAGGTGTGGTAAGAATTAATTTTCCAGTGTTGACGATGTGGGTTTCTGTACAATCATGCACCGTGTCAAAGTCAGCTCTGAAGGTTTTACTGTTATGTATCAGACCGGCAATTGTCTTGTAGTTTTTGGAATCATCACTATGGTCCAACGTCATTTTCACTTCTTTGTAGGCCTTGTAGGGTGTCCGCAAGGAAATCTCACCTTTCAGATTTCTCTTTTTGTCATTAACTTCGCCATTGCCTTGTACTCTCATCTCAGTTTCCGCATTGTTAATCTTTCCTCTCAAAACGGTCATCAATTCATCTTTCAATAATTTGTGATCGATGTCCAGTTCAATTTGAGGAACAGATTCGAAAGGCGATTTAATGGCTAACACCATTTTCATTTGTGAAAAAGAGTGTGAATGTGATGAGACAAGATCTATCATAATATGCTCATGTTTACCTCCCCAGGAGATCTTTCCATTTGATTTTAGGCCTTTTGGTTGTTGATCTAAATTCATTTTTAAGTTCAAATTCTCAAGATTATTGAAGGGGCTTTTCAACTGTAAAGATCCTTTCATCAAGTTACCATTCTTGATCTTAGAGTTTCTATAAGATCCTAACATTGAAATTGTAGAAAGTTCCTTCTTCTTTTTCCCAGCATCCCAGTTCAATGCGGCATCACCTGTAAGTTTTTCTCCGTCTCTTCTAAAATATGCTCTTGCTTCAACATTTCGTGATGGGGACGTTGTCTTTACCGACCATCTACCAGCATTCTGACTTCTCATTTTGGATAGAACATCAAGAGAATAAATTTTGTTCTTTTTTTCATCGGCACAATTTGCTGAAAGGGAAAAGTCCTTGGGATTCAGCTTGGATTGTGCTCTTATTGTTCCTTTCTTGATAAATGGAAGAAACTGAAAATCCATGCTGGAGTCTATTTTTCCTGTTTCATGCAGATGGTTAACTTCCATTTTCATATCCCATTCCTGAGGAAAAGATGGAAAGACTTATTGGTGATGAAACTAATGACTCTTCCATTTCTTTTATATTGGTAATATTTTACTTATTTCAGACATAACGTATGAGCATTAAAAATTTGTTTTAAAAATCTCGACGTATTATTTTAATTTGACATTGTTTCATTCTTTGTCATTTAACACTTTTATCTTGGCTACGAGTATTCTTGTAGTGGCAACCAGTCAGGGCTGCAACCATATGGAAAGATCAAACGCATATCAATGCTCCTTCTTCCTCTCCATTGCTAAAAGAGATTGGTTAGTGTTGTTTTAGAAGTAGAAAGGAGACGTCCCTAGGACAAGCACATTGTTATTGGAGCAGTATTAGTATACAAACGAGTTTAGTCACACCGAGAAGGAGGTTTGTTTTTATTTTGTTTTGTTTTGATGGTTTTTGTTTGTTTGTTTTTTTAATTTTTTTTCGATTGTTTTGCTTCTTCAGATTTTGTTTCAATATTGGTGATGAGGAAAGAGACAGCAAAAGAAAAACTAAAAAAAAAGAAAAAAAAAGATCGAGAACAGAAAAGAAGAAATTAATGAAATATATTGATGGAACACGAATGTTACTAGACCATAATATGGCTACTGGAGCAGTTATTAAAACAATTACAGTTTATCGAACTTTAAGGGATCTGATCTAGTCTGAATATTTCTTTTTGAACTGGTATGTATTTCAAAGAAACCGTTCATCATTTTGACTTCACACCTATGTTTCTATTCTAGGAGCACTATGGTCCAGAGGTATGACACACGCCTTGTGAGCCACGAAGTCCTGGTTCAAACCCGGACATGCGCCGGCTTCTGAAAAATTCGATTTTCGGATCTTTTAGGCTCCAGAATCTTACTGTAGGATTTTGCTCTTATTTCTATCACCTTATTTTCCTGAAAGTCAGTAGTCCTATCAACAATAGATGATAAACTCAGGGGTCTGAAGTTCAAATTGCGAACGTAAAAGAACCCTTGGAAGTTGGAAATCGGAGAAGAGTAGGCTGAAAAGGCGCTTGCTGGGCAAAATTAATTCTTGTCATTTTATTCTTCTACTCATTTCTTCTTTCACATCTCTCTGAGCTCAGGTCTGGCTGCTCAGGAAAGGCATGCGGTGTAAAAAACCGTTGCCGAACCATTACGCAGAGCTTGTAACAAAATGAACTTCTGTGGCGATCCCAAAAATTGGGAAAAGCTTAAAGAAGGAAGAATAATAAGAAGAATGTAAGCTTAATTAATGTTGGACATTCCGTGAAATCACATTGTATACAAGATACCTTTTCTGGGACGTGCAGATTCATCATTCCATAAACTTTTGCTTTTTTAAGATTCTCGATGCTTTTTGGAAACTGAGCACCAAGGGTTAACATCTTGTTCTTGAAATTTTTCCCATAATTCATTTTCAAAGTTATCTTGGTATCTCTTTTCTGATGAAGGTCGAGAAAGCTTTGCAAACTATAGCCAGAATGCTTCTTGAATGATAATGTACTGTAGATAGAGTGAGACACTTTCAGGGTATATGTAGTGGTAAAAATCAAGCAAATTGTTGTGGACTATTCATTAAAACATACTTAACGTCTTATTATGGTTTTAAATGATTAATCTTTTGACTCAGAAACAGCAAAAATAGAGCTGGATGTGGCGTTACAGGCGTGGTCAAGAACAGAAATGAGCACATTAATGGAAATACACAGGTAAGCAGGTTTGGAGGCTAAGTGAGAGAATCTCCAATGAGATGGGTCGGATATGTTCAGAGGAGAGATGGGAAGAGTACATTGGCAAGAGAATATTAAAGAGGACACTTCCAGGTAAGAGGTAGAGAGGAAGACCCCAGAGCAGGTATATAGATGGAATTAAGGAAGCTAAGATGGTTATTGGTGATAGAGGGAAGGATATGTTGAACAAAACTAGCTGGAGACAAAAGATCCGCTGTGGCGACCTCTAACGGGACGAACTGAAGGACTCAGGTAAGAGGAAATATTCTCAGCTGTTGGAAGTATTTTAAATCACCTGCTAATCCTGTACTGCTTGAAGGACCTTTTGCTCTTGTCACTGTATTTGCCAACCCATTTCACTTTCTCTCTGCCGAGCCCCTCAATGTCATACGCGACTTTAAGCCGACTGTTTATCAACTGTTTCTCTATCACCGTGGAACTTGATACATCGGCATTAACTAAAGAGGATTTCACTTTCAACTTTCCAGAGGAGGATGTTTTCTGTCGCTTTGGATCATGTGTTGACTTGGCTCCAACTGGAACAAATTATTATTGTCTGTAATTTTTGATTGCCATAAAAGAATGCATATTTTATAAATAACAAATGACCACAAAAAACGGAACCCTCTAAATGTCCTCTACAATTTGCAAAATGAATCTCATTCTGACTTAAGTTAGGCTAATGTAAGATGTACACCAAATTTCATAACTATTGAATGAGTATTATTTGAGATTTGATTATTTTCCAAAATTAAGCTCAAAATACCATTCGTTTATATTGACTGGTTTTTCCACTAACGAAAACGTCACTTTGCAAAACGATGACGTCATGATCAACTCGTGTAGTCAATGGTGATAAGTTTTGGGGTACTTAATTCATGGGCCATGAGAGTGAGAGCTAATTCTACTTGATTTAAGCCTAGGGCCTGCCACGGATCTAGACCAATGATTGTATTCATCAATATCGAAATGCCCTGGACTACAGAGCTGGAATCCTTCTGTGTCGATTGTAAAGTCAAGACAGGCTCATTTTGTGCAGACATTGAGGGCATTCAGAGAGAGGTTGACCATACACATGGTCCAGCTAAATCCAGAATTCACGCATGGTAGTCCTAGTTTCGTTTTTTGGGACTGTTTGGAATCTGAAAGCCAAAAACACAACGGGGAGAACATTGAAGCGGCTCGTCAATCCGTTATTTGAGATTGTCTACAGAAAAACTGCTGATCACATCCTTCGGGTTTTTCTGTAAAATAAACGAATTTTCATTTTTAAGAAAATTCTTTCGTGCGATCATAATGTTGACTTTTGGCCGTTACATTACTGTTGAGTTCTTTTTAACAGCGTTTGTATATGTATGTACGTGTATGGATATATATATTCATTAAACAACAACAACAACAACAATAACCAACAACAAATAAACAAAGAAATAACGAAAACAAAAACAAAAACAAAAACAAAAACAAAACAAAACCAAAACAAAAAACCTGGTCCCAACAAGTTGAATCAGGATGGCTAGACGCATTGTAAAACATGAAAATTTAATGACATGATAGCTGGAGTTATGAGATATAGAGAACGTTCAAACTCAAATTAGTTGTGCTTTTTGACCAATATGACCCGTGTTTCTAAATCTGAACAAAAGAAATAAAAGGCCTGTTATTAACAGATAGAAAAGCTCAAACTTGTTGATATTTTGTCCAGAAGGGGAGGTTTAGGGTTACTAAAGCATTTGTTTTTCACAATATTCTACCAATAAGGGCGATCATCAAGCCCATTTCAAATCCGTTTTAGGACATTTACAATGAAAGATGTGCTTTATTCTTTAATTTTTCTGATGCATCAGAGATTTAACTAATTTCAGTTCAAAAAAGAAAAAAAAAACAACCAAACAAAGTAGATATGGGTTTTGTCCACCCCTCTCGTCCCATACAACTTAACATAAATATATTTTCCCGATGAGTGTTCGTAAATTAAATGAATTGATTACTTGTTTACTTATTTTCCTGAATCATGCCTCAACCATTAAATTATTCTTCCATGTTTTATTACCAATTTCTTGACTTTTACATAATTATGTGATTCACCCACGGCGCCTTAGTTAGAGCACTCTGATGGATTTGTGCGCTTGATTATTACTGACTTTTATACTAAAATTGTAAGGACAACAAGGCAGGGGTCTCTCTCACGTCATGCCAGGATTCAGATGTAGTCTGAGACACTTGTTGGTACCTATATTTGTCTAGCTATGGGTTGCGGTTTACATACCATGTTATCGATGACGTCACAGATATAACTGTTCATCGGCACCATCATTCTTGACCGACTATCAGCAACCGAGATGTACAGATAATAACGACTGCAGTGACTGCAAAGCTTCAGAAGACATCAACAGACATCAACATTTTATAGATTCATCACCAAGGCGTGTTGCCATGCGAATGCCTCAAAGGGACACATTAGCGCTCTAGCTACCCAAGTCAAGATTATAGATGGTGGAAAGGATGCATGTTATTACTGGGACAGTGATTCTTTTTCAATAAAGACCATGGTGAACGAATGAGATTACTCTGAAACAGAACTAGTAACTGGCAAAGAACCAGACGATAAAGGCTATTTCAGATGCAGGACTCCCAAAAACATACTTCGTGGACTGAAAACACACAGGATTTCTTCTAAAGCGTTGAGCATTCTCCCCGCACCAGAACTATGAAGCCTCGTACTCTTCGCTGATCAGATTGTCTCTGTGCATGGCAAGGGCTGAGGAAAAAGTCTACAATGTTCTACTTGTTCGCCATAAATACGACAAGTGAACAATGTTTTATTCTGATGTCCCTAACCAGACCAGGCTATATACCATCGGAATTGTCTTCTTGCGGTCTTGAAGCCATTTTCTGACTATTAAAAAACAATAAAAATTATCTTCTTTCTATTTATTCATGATGGGAAAAGTTGCATGTGCCTCATATACTGTTCCTTTGGGAGTATTTGTGATGCAATGAACATCTCACGAGGGCACAGTCATTGTACTTTTGATGCATTGAACTTGTCTCTTGGGAATAATTCTGATGCAGTGATTTTCGATGTGTGTACATCAATGCACTGAACTTTAGGAGTCATTTAGGAGTATTTCTAATACAGTGGAGGGCTCATGAGTATGTTTGTATTTCTGATGCACTGAATCTGTCGTTTGGGAGCAATTCTGATGCAGTGAACGTCTCATGAGTGTACATGTACTTCTGTCGCACTGAACTGGTCCCTTGGGAGTACTTCTGACGCCACCAACGTTGCTTGAGTGTACTTCTAATGCACTGAACTTGTCTCTAGTTGATGTTTCTAATGCAGTGAATTTTGTACTTCGGATACACGTTGGGACTCAATACAGATGTTGTTGTAAGAGATAGGATTTCTCTGTTCGTCCTTTATTGCGATGCAAATCTACATTTAAACCACATAAAATATTATTTTGACAAATTGTGATTATCTTCATGCAAAGCATTAGATGATACTGTACAATGGAAGATGTTCTTTATTTTTAAATTTTTCTGATGCATCTCTGTTCTCTTTAGTTACATATTTCTTAGCGTCTAGAGGTGTACATGCTTTGTAGTGGATCTTTTGTGTCATCTTTACTGACATCGACATTCATTATTTACAATTATTTTTTTTCCTGTGGTGACATAAAACTATATATCAAACAGCCATTGTCTCTTCATCCAATAACGACATTGATACAATATGGCTTTTAATGACCCACCTGATGTCTCTGTATAATGTAATTTAAAGATAATCTTCTGTCGATTTGAGATAATATAATATGATATCGCAATTCAGGACTGCATATCAGATAATTTTAAGCTAGCATTTCTCACCATAGATTAATGTTTTTCATTTATAGCTAACTTCTCTTCTTACAATAATGACAATATTTAATCGAATATGATTTTTTGA
>JAOXNP010038910.1:0-10901 GCA_028571245.1 Chromodoris orientalis
GAATGTTTTGTTTTTGTTTTTTGTACCCGTGACCTTTAAGGGGCGATTACTCGATGAAGGCGACACTACCTTTTTGGCAGCCGGGTGGAAATGAATAGCTCAGGTATCATACTTATGAGAAAAGTTAGTCTCATACACCCTCCAAGCAGGGTGGGGAGAGTTTCGCCCAATAGCCCTAGGCCTGTACCTCCCATAGGATTAAGAGCAGAAAAAAAATCCGGTAATCGAATCTTTCAGGGAAGCCAGCACCAGCCCGGATTTGAACCCGAGCTCTTTGACTCCTGAGATGTGTGTCAGACCTTTAGGGCAAAGCATTCCCCTAGCCTTTAAAATAGGAATTTTAAATGCATGTTATAATCTACATGATATGTATTATTGTTCGTGTCACTGCATTATTTTTAAAGACTAAGAAATGTGAAGAATGACAATGCACCGCACTGTACAATATTATATAATATTGAATATTGAATCCCCACCTCCAGGTCGGAAAAGAAATGGCTGAACGAGTACATGTAGTGTTGGTGGAATGTTGTCCATTCTCCGATATCGAGTAAACATCTGCTTTCTGGCTTCATTCATTCTGCCGAGTTGGGATGTGTGCCGATACAAGAGAACAACGAATCTTTCCATCTGCTTTAAATCTGGGAATATTTGGTTTGGCGCACGGCATAACCGAGCAAAGACCTCATCTAGTTGGGGCACAATGCGCCAAATAGCCCAGGCTGGGTTTTTTTTTTCAATTCCACGGAATGCTAAAACAGTATCACATCCTGATACAGCATGGAAGAGAAAAAAAGAAGTCCGCAAGATGTATCTTTTTCCTATTTCACTTGCTATTACGTGACATGGGATGTAACGTAACTTATTACCATGCCCGAATGCTACCAAAACTTAACAGTCCTGGAAAACAGTTGATACTGCTACTGCGATGATCACCACATCAGTATTTGTTGCATGTATCATCACCTTCTTGAAACCATGATGGAATGAATGAGAAGCATGGAACAAGAGTCTTGTATCTGCTTCTCTTTATGTGCAAAACAAGCCTGACCTATCAGCAATAGGAGATGAC
Source organism: Chromodoris orientalis (assembly GCA_028571245.1). Lineage (NCBI taxonomy): Eukaryota > Metazoa > Mollusca > Gastropoda > Nudibranchia > Chromodorididae > Chromodoris > Chromodoris orientalis. Next base: position 1,073 of record JAOXNP010038910.1, read on the forward strand.
ACAGCATTCGGGCCATGTGTACTGATCTCTTGTTTCTGTACTGGAGGTTCAAACTCTTGTAATGTATTAACTAAGAGTCTGAAGAAGGTGTCTTTATTTGCAGCACATCGAAGAAAGTTCTTCCAGTTTGCATCAATCTTAATTGTGTTATTATCCCTATTATGCCACTGTCTCCCTTTATCATTTCATTTAGCTGTTCCTGAACTTGATCGTGGGCTAAAGCTGAAAATTTGTGTTTGGATTTTTGCGTCACGAAAATGCCTTTGAGAAATTCTGCATGTATTGTAGGGCACTTTGTATGTAGGGCAAGTAGGTCACTGACATGAACTGTCATCCAGCGAGCATAGTGATAATGGTCAAGAGCAAACATCCATGGAATTATCTTTCTAAGTGACTCCGCAGATGCAGCATAATTCTGTTCACGTTGTGATCTGAGAAAGTGTAGAAAAAAGAGCTCCAGTCGCCAAACTTTGTACCAGTAATAGAACTGAGGATAGTAAGAACTCATCTGTTCACACCAGGCATCAAAGTGTAACTAGTCACTCTCTGGTGTGCTGATTTGGTACTCAGCATATGCCCTGTGAAGAAGAATGTATAAAACAGCTGATGTTACTTGATGCGCCCATTGCCCTCCGGATATGTGGGAGCCTTTCTGTACACCAGCCACACGCCCCTCAGTGGTCACACTGCCTGAAATCATCACATATGTCCAACCACTTCCCTCTAGACAGTCACCAATCACTTTCAACATAGCCATTTCTATATGGAGACTGCCACTCAGCACAACATAATATTGTCGCTCTCCATACTCATCTGGCCATTTCTATGTCAGGTAGTGGCAAAATTCCATTTACAGGTTGCCATTTTGATGTGGTTTTTAAAGTCTGGTCAAAAATTATATATATATAATGTATTTAAGATACAATTTCATTGTATTCTTTGACCTCGTAAACATATGTATAGACCAAAATCCCTTAAATCGGGGCATTTATAACTACATTACAGGCAGATCCGATTACCTTTATGGCGGCCATTTTGAATATTAAATTTTTGGCTGGAAACTATTAATGTAATGCATTTGGAATATGTTTTATTGTAATCCTTGATTTCATAAACATATGTACAGACACCAAAATCAATGAAATCGGGGCATTTATAACCAAGTTACATACACATCCGATTTTTTATGACGGCCATTTTGAATATTTAATTTTCTGTAGTCAACTTCTGATGTAATGTTTTTGAAATATGTTTTATTGTGTATTCCTGGACTTCATAAATATATTTATAGACACCAAAATCACTGAAATTGGGATATTTATACCTAAATTACTGGCAAATCCAATATTTGATGGCGGCCATTTTGAATATTATTTTATTTTTGGCGGGAAATTCTAGCTACAAGTTGGTTCCCGCTATTTTTTAATTCAGCATACTCAAAAATCCCCAGGTGCAAATTGTTATGCTTCTATCCAGAAGTGCATATATCCGCTCCAATTAAATCGTTGGTCACGTTCTAGAAATTAGTGGGTGGCCAGTGCAGTCTCATTGAGCATTTGTATTGGACGAAACGGGGGTCACAATGGACATATACCGTAACATCAAATTGTTAGATAGTGAATAGAGTTCTTGTTGCCTGATGGCAAGAATATAGTCCTATCCTACTTGCAGGTTTTAAGTTGTTCTTGGTACGACATTTTTAAACTTACAAGATAAGCTTAGTGCAGCAGACTTTCGTCAGACTTGGAGAGATATCAGTTTTCATTTGGTCCTGACTGATCAACAATCAATCTATTTTTACGAAAATACTCATTGACATTCCCTCTTAATTATATTGTTACAAGATGTCTACAGCACTTACGCTGTGTTCTAAATCAAATTATGAATGCCTGATGATCTTATACTCGTATGTCTGATCAAAGTCTGATGCACTTATTAGGCTATTCATTTACTTTCAATTCATCAGAGACATTGTCTCGTTCAACCAAATTGGCACCGCCTCCGGCAGCAGGTAGGCCTCTCTTGAAAGCTGTTTCTGTGACCGCCTCAGGGTTGATCTCAAGGAAGATACTCATAGCCCTTTTTCCCGGTACGCAGCGTGAGGAATTCGTCACCTGGTCCATCTTAGAAGCAAGCTCTCTCTAAACAAAGACAGAAAATAAAAAGGTCATACCAACGCATACGGACTACAAGCCCATAAATACATTTTTTGATAGATTAAAAAAATATCGATGAATCTAAGGGAATCAAATATCGTGTGTATGATTAATTTGACTGTGAAAAACACTACCATATCAATACATAAACATAATATATGAGGCCGACATCAAGACTGAAAACATACCTTTATTCAAGAATTTGCGAATCAAATTGTTCCGCGAATGCAACAGGAATGTTTTTGTGCTAAGGCACTCAATTCCTCAAGTGCAAGTTACAGATATGTAGTTCCAAGGAGACTTTGCACACCTGACCTTGAAGCACCCAAATTTAACCATTTTGGCGCTAATCTGCAGCAGATGTTGCAGAATTTAATATGGCTACCGACATAATGTTCAAAACATTCACAGTCTGCTGAGATGGAATATAAGCATGAGGTTTCAATTTTAATCTCCTTTTCCCTCTTTCGGCTTGACACAAATTTGAGGTCGTCACAGCAGGTTACACTTTCACAGGCTCTGCATGATGATTTTCTTTTTGACAGAGGTTTATGCTGTCTTCCCTTCCTGATGCTGTGATAGAAGAGATGGGATGTGGAAATTTATTTTGCCCAACCAGTGACTTTCTAGCCTACTCTTCTACGATTTCCAACCGCAAGGGACTTTGACATGCGTAACTGCACATGGGACCTCCAAGGTTATCATCCATCTTTGACGGGTCTAGACACATAAAAAAACAACAACAAAAACAAAACATTAAAGACAACCCAAAACAAACAACAAAACAACAAAATACAAACCGAAAATCATTTTTTTAGGAAACCGCCACGACCCAGGATCGAGCCCGGGTCTTCTGTAAGCGACCGGGATACCGGCATATTATTAATAAACACATAATAGATAGTTCACCCCAATGAGAACGAAGACGAGATAATACAAGGGAAGTGTCAACAGAGAAAATGCGGCATCAGTGACAAGCAATGTCTGTGCCCAATAACCTTTGCAAGCCAATTCCTCCCATCATGACTGTCAGTGCTTTGTTCCAAGCGTTGTTTTTTATTTTCAGTTGATGTGGAATCTCTACAATATTGACTTTCTTTTCTGACCTTTTCATTCCTACTTTTGAAACAAGAAATTATTTTGATCATCAACGCACATCCATATCATATCATTACTTTGCCATACGGTCTTTATAAGACTTATCAGAGTCCATCAGCCCGCCACACACACGGACACATACGGACACACACAGACACACACGCACTCACAATTCAAATGGGTCTCAAATTGAAAAAAACATCCAACTTATCACAGGTTGAATGGAAATACTCTGTCAACCAACTAAAGTGGTTCTGATAGAACACTTCACAAATCGAATCGTTCAATTGCAGGTGCACACTTTTTCTAAAAGACCTGATCATAGTGAAGATTACACCTTGATTTTATGTCCAAGCCACAGACTTTGCCAGCAAAAACAATATTAAAAGAAACGCAGTTAAGATGCAGAACACATTTTCCTTCTGTTTGCATAATTTCCAAAGATTGGAATTGGCCATGAAATCATTTCTTATAAATGTGGTCTGTTTATAATGGAAATGATTGTAAGAGAGATTGCAGTTGAGTTATAACAAATGTCTAAAACCATGCTTGAGGCTGTGTGTATAATCATACAAATCCTCATTTCTTTTTAAAAAACGTGATGGCAGCTGCAATCATTACAGAGACGTAAAGTTTTGATCAGCGACGACATGAAGATATAAAAGACAGCAGTGGAGGCAATGATGAGAAGAAAATTGAAGGTATGTCAAAAGCAGTATGGTTTCATTCCAGTACAACATACTGCAGATGCTTTGTTTGCTCTGGGATTATTAATTGGGAGGGGGGATATGGAAAAGGGCGAAAGGAGATATCCTAGAGAAACTGCAGTACTGTAAGAAGAAGGAGGGAGTGGCAGAGGGATATGTTAGAGTAGCGCATGGCTTGTATAAAGGAATCGTGGCAGCATTTAGATGCACGGTAGGATGGATATGAGGTAGAGTATGGATTGCACTAAAGATAATTCCTTAGCCACTTCTTAGTTGCAATGGCGGTGGACTAGGTAACAGATGAAATCAGAGAAGAAGCCATATGGTGAAAGGCGAAATTGCTGATGACTATGTGCTTTGTGGTAAATCGAGTCCGAAAAGCAGCTCGAAATGAACATGGAGATGTAGCAAAATGCACTAGAAAAGAGTGAAAAGAATGCAGTCGTAAAAGGGAGATTTATGGGTATCACCGAGATGGAGACTGGAGACATAATTATGTTACAAAGCAAGGAGATAAAGAGTGTAGACGTCCTTAAAGTATTCAAATGCTAGGGCACTGGAGAGTCATGACCTCAGTATGGCCTGGTCTCCCGAGGGTGTCAGAAGTTTAAGGCCGAAACACCTGCTCGAGGGAGATTCTCCTCTCTGAAGACCCGGTACTGTCTCGCTCAGTATGAGTTTGCAACATCTAATTCAGCTATTTGCTTATTAAATTATAAAACATTAAATCAGATTCATTGTATTATTTTAAAATATGTTATGTCGTTTGTTTTAATTGCACAGTTCATTTTGTTTTGGGACAGAGTAGGGCGTTTGGGAAAAGGAGAATGTGCAGGCAGTAATATCATTATAATTTGCTTCTTATTTCACAGTCGTTGTTACATCAGTGGACAGTTAAAGTGACATACAAAAACGAAATACAAGGAAATGAAGCGAAAACGAAATGCAAAAGGGGAAAAAAAAATCAACATCAACTAGAGTCCAGATCAAGGAACAATGGAAGCCCCCACACCCAGCTTATCTTCCCCTCCCCAACCCCTATCATGCCTCCCAACTATCCCCCTCCCCTCTAATACACACATACACACGCACACGCACAAAAAAGGTCATAGCGAATACGAGTATGTATGTGAAGACAAGAATCAACAGAGAGGAACAACGGTTGGTTTCAGACCGAAGCCATGGGCGGGGTATCGTGGATCCCCAGTCTATGGAGGTAATCTACCGGGGATCCATAAAACCTGCAGACGTAAAAGAATTAGTAAAACGTGCAAAGCTAGTGAAAGAAGTTTACGATAGTGGATGGCCATAGTATAGGCCAGAAATGGACAAAAGGGCCGCAAGTGACAAAACTGAACGAAGGGGATTAAGGCTGTCAGACGCTTCATTATGCCCTTAATCCCGTCTCCATACGCTGGGTGAAAATCTGAAATTCCGACCCTGAAGGTTGAAAGTTGGATTAACCCCCAAAAGCTGCTTTGTCAACAAGCCACGAAGTGAAGAGAAACTTGTCAAAGAACTTATAGAGCACAAAAAGTCATTTTTATACTTCGTACATCCACACCAAATCAATTCTCATGACCTGTGATCCACATCATTGAAGCACAGACTTTTCAGTATTTCTTCCAAGACAATCCATCGATGCCATGCCTAATGTCTGTTATTTCTGTCTAAAATATCCTCTTGTTTTCCCAATCAGAGCCTTTTATATATCACTTCTCAGTCTACCGCCTGGCAGTTGGCGGAATTCTGAAGGTCAACGCTGTTCGGTCACTTAAAGGATTTTACCCCAATATCTCTATACAAGTAATGCCTTTCTATCTATTTAATTTACTGATTCTCTTGAATGCCATTTTGGGGGATGGAAGACTTTTTATCAGTGGGGGTAAAAATGGTTAATGCGTAAGAAAGCCAAATGGACAGACAAAAGGACGCGTAGATAGATAGATAGATAGATAGATGATAGAGAGGCAGATAGATAAGATACATAGATTTGTATTTGTGAAGAGATAAGGGGATCACAGATATTTTTGTCGTAGATAAGAATATTTTTTTTATATACAAAATATCCAAACAATCGGATGAAGATTTCACGCTGATAAGATAATCGTTCAGCGATCTGAAAACCCGACAAGTTCCAAATAAATACGAAAGGCACGAGGAAGAACTGATAAGGACTGCAAGAAAAACAGACGTACAAAGTCAGGGGCGAATACTCTGCTCCACTTGGTATCAAAGTGGAGTCCGATACAAGTTGTGAAAGCGGAGACTTCCAGACGTCCAGATCTAAAAGCCCACCTTCCGCTCGGATGCCCCGAAAAACGACAAGTCCACAGAGGGAAGACTATTCAAATCAACCTTATCCCGTCAGTCCAGCTCTAAACGCAATTAGCTGAGGAAACCAAGCCGATCTAGAGAATCAATATTGTCGTCTTGTGAAGTTCTTTGGTGCGTTTTATCTTTTTTGTCCATTCGTTTGTTTGATTTGTTGACCAGACCAACGCACTGCCTGGCCTCGTGTTTTGTCCAGTGAACAAGTTGTTTGAAATGGGGCGGCTTCATGTGTTTGTTTTTGTGAGATACATTTTTTAGAAATACAAGAAAATGACCCTCTCAGTTACATTTAATGCAATGCATGATTGACGATTGTTTATCTTTGAGATTTGCGATTAACCATTGGGACCCTTCGAAAAATTGAAATTATTGTGAAAAACACAACTAAACTATCCGAGAACTGAAAAAAAAAATTATAGACCACCTAAATCTTACTTCATATCCAAACCTCTTTTAGAACCCCATGTATTTATTTTCGTACTCTTTTTTCCCCCACAAAAGTCACAAACAAACCATAGTTGACCGTTGGTTTTTTGCTCAGAAATATGCGACACTGTCCGATCCAATGCAGACAAATTGCTGGTAAGATCCACATTGCAATGAAGTGCAATAGTCTGGAATCCCTACCTGGAAAAAAAAATATACCCAAAAATTGGAAAGAGTCCAAAAGAACAGTAGGTCCAGTTGTATTGCAGGAGACTACATAAGCAGAATACTTGTCATGGATGTAGTGACATTGAAACTCCGAAACAATAGCATTGGCAAATATTGAACAAAAAAGGTCGCGGGGATCATGCAGACATAACAGCACATACAGCCTCCAAAACGTAAGAAAATACAACGATCATATCAGAGGTATCATAATCAACCCACTGACGTCAATGCATGGTCAATGACGCAAGACATAGAATGATAAATGCACCGAATGCATCCCGTTTAAATGAGTTGGTAGAATGCAAATTGACACAGTGAGAGTCGGTTCGGTGCATCACATCAGCGATGACGTGGTATTGAAGAATGGGGAAAGAAAAAATAGGAAAATGCTCCTCAATATCTCATTGAATGCATCGTGTAGATATATTATTACTACCAAGCGCAATACTTTCTTCCACTCCATTAATTCAATATTTCGTCTTATTGTTGATGGTGCGGGCTATGTTGATAGCAGGGTGTCACAGATAATATTAGATAGCGAGGAAAAGAAAGGCCAAAGCGAAGATAGATGGACTTATGAATACGGAGCAGTCTCATTCTTTCACGTCGTGTTTATATGACAAGGTTCAAACAATTTTTTCTGAACACTGTTATGTCTCACTATTTAAGTCTGCCAATCAACACTATTGAAGGCCTTCCCAAATCAATGAAACTCAGTTTGTTTAAGCGAGGGAGATTTCCATTTAAAGTAAAGGACTGTTTCTTCAAGTTCTTCAATGTAGCAATTTGATCTGTCCACAATCTGATATTTTCATTTAATCCACCCTGCTAGTGCTCATCTCTGATCTTTTCATTTACGGCATGCCTGATTCTTTCTACAAAATGATTCTCTTTGAACTGATAGCATGATTATTACATTTTCCTCGATGATAATAAGTGGGAGTTATCACGATCATCTGCTCTCTTTAGAAGATATACAATATACCTTTTCCTCCTCCTCCACCTCCTCCTTCTTCTTCTTCTTCTCCTTCTCTTCTCGACAACCAAGCCATCACGTGATTGTAGACTCCGATGCTCTGATGAATGCGCTCATTTTGGATTTAACTGTTCATGTTCACTGCTGATATCCGACCACTAGTCAGACAACTCGTTCCGATCCTTGTGGTCCACGGGAAAATGCTAGTCTGTTTGTTTGTTTGTTTGGTTGTTTTTGCTGTGTTGTTTTTTTGTTTTTGTTTGTTTGTTTGTTTTGTTTGTTTTTTGTTGTTGTTGTTTTTGTGATGTGAGGTAACGCCAGGGTTCTTTGTCCACGTGTTGATAGCTATGGTTTGCTGCGTTTAAACTTTGTAATTACCCACTACAGGATTTCTAGAGGCCCTATAGTCCCGCTTTTTTGTCTGAGACAGTCCACTCAGCAAAGGCCGATGACATCCATGATGTTGCAATGTCGCAGATGAATCCCTCCTGCAGCTCATCGTTGGATCTTTCGAATATTGCTGGTCCCTTTGGGGTACTAGTAGTACCAGGGTTCCAGACTGGGATTGGGATCGGTTACTCCACGATGGGTGTAGGAGAGCTTTTTTACGATGAGAGTTTCGCTGATTTGTGGCTGGTCTAATGATTTCTTTCAATAAGCTGAGTGTCTTGTTGGAGTTGTTAGCTATATTCTGGATATATTGGTTCCGTTTATGTCTGTGCTCAGGGTTATCCCTAAGCGATATGTCTATGACCATTCTTCTAAATTTTACCAGTGGAACTAGTGAGTGGACTGATCTGAGAAGGGCGATGTGTATGGGTCCTGTGTAATACATAGCACCTGAAAATCTTCCATCTGTGTTCCCATGCGGCTAGTTTGTTTAGATCTCTTGCAAGGAAAAATAGTGGTCAAGATAAATTTACTTGGTTTAATCCTCTTTGCTCCTGGCGGAGCATAGGGCCTCCACAGCACAGCAGCCTTCCACTTTTTTTTTCTGTCCGCGGCGCGGATCTTTGGTCTCCTCCCAGATCAGGCCAGAGGCTCTTAATTTGTTGGTTGTTACTTTCTTAATGCCTTCAGTACCATCGACATCATATTCTCGAGTTTCTACTTCTAGTCAGATTAGTCTAGAGATCATTTATGAAAGAGAAGAGAGTGCCAGGCCCAAAATGGACCCCTGTTGGTTTGTTTGTTTGTTTGAAGTTCTAAGGCTCTCTTCAACTAACAAGGTCATCTCAGCACCCAGAGCCATGTTGGCATGTTGGACAGCAGATTCTTCTGCAGTAAATGCTCATTTCTTCGTTGAGGGCTATAGCCTGCCTCTGTCCATTAGAAAATGTTTGAACCACGTGTACCATAGTGATGGGATTTCTGGACGAGAGGACTGTGCCATTTTTATCCAAAGTCTGTAAAGCTTTTACAGTGAATGTTTAAGTAGAGCCCGGTGGTAAGCATCCTTTCTATTAAAATTAATGGCAAGGTAAAACCGTTGGAATAGCTTTGCGTCGAAAGTAAGTTACGGTAAAGTCTTAGAGCCTACAAAGCCAGTCGACAATTGAACTCGACAAAAGTGGGAAAGTTCCCTAAGGGACAAACAACGATTTTTAACGCCAATGCGCCTCAGCTGTTTATCTGTTACAGTCTTGAGCAGCAAAATCATGTCATTGATTTTCTATCTTTCTTTCCTTCTTTCCTTCCTGTCTTTTTTTTTTTTCGGTCTAGGCTTGTTGACGTCATAGGTTTGCAAGACTTAGTAGTTCTACCTGCTCATCTTCTTCAGGCAGTAAATTCTAACATTAATATAAGAATAGATTGCGAATTAAACATTATTTTTCCACGAACAGACAGACAGACGCGCCTGCGCACTCGCACAGAGAGAGAGAGAGAGAGAGAGAGAGAGAGAG
>JAOXNP010040020.1:0-10890 GCA_028571245.1 Chromodoris orientalis
CTTTCTCTGATCGGTAAGGGGGGCAAATGCCGCCAAGCAAGAACAGTTCATATGATTATGTAACATTACTCAAAAGTTCAGGCAATTTTTTCTTGGGCTGGTGGCATCTCTGAAAAGTATGTAGACGGAGACAGCATCTACTTTGAGGTAAAATTTCAGTCTTTAAACTTTGATTGATTAAAGTACATAAAAAGGAGGAAACGGCAATATGCAAAATCAGATCTTTTAAAAGCAGTGAATCTCTCTGAGAAACCAAATGTCCATGAATTTTGAGTAAAAATCTGAGTGATTCAGATTTAATCTGCATGAATGGCAGGTCTGCATGTAGAACTTTTACTTCAAATTTTCAAAATTTTCTGGTCTATTAGCTGTATAGTTTCCAAAGTTAAGCTCTAAATTTTTTGATTCCATTACAAAAATGAAGGGTTAATTTTTTTCTGTGTCACCCTGTCTTTGCCACCACCGATACAAATAATTAATTTTTAACACTGTAATTGATTTCCCTGTTCAAAAATACCTTAGTGTGGTAAATTATGTTGTGACATAGTGACAAAAGAAGGTTGAGACATGACATTGTTTTTTTCAAGACATTTACAGTGTCATTTGCTCAATACAAAAGCCCTAAAACATTTTCCCTCAGTTACAGGTAAATTTTGCAAACAAAAATTACTGACTTTTTCATTTATTGATTGACGTTTAAAATTCATAGAAACTTTTTAAATATTAAAGGGAGCTCCACATGATTATCAGTGTCCAAATGAGTTGGCATTGCTTAATATGAATACAGGCAAAATTAGGCCTGTGAAGGGTGTTGCCTGCCAAATAGCTCACTGATCTTAGTCACCCATGAAATTGTCAAGGTTTTGTGCCAGACCATTTACAGCAGTACGCGATGTGACAAATGCAAAACATTTTATTTTAGTTTGAGACTTTCACTGATTTTTTAACATAGAATATCCTTTTTTGTACGCCTATTTTTCTTCTCAAATTTGCATTAGTTAAGGTTAGATGATGGGGTAAGAGATTTTTTAGAGCCTGTGTGAAAGAGGTTTGAGGATGGAAGGAAGGCGTTTGTGCATCTTTTTTCAATTTAGAATTCAACATGATTTTTTAATCAAGTAAAATTTTTTGTTTCATACTTTCAAGGGATTAAAGCCAGTTGAACCGATGCCTTTAACAGTTGCTCAGTCACCAGCCTTTGCCTTACGAAGCCGTGCAAGGATGCCTGCACCAGAGCCCCAACAGGTTTAATACTTATTTTTGAGTTTCATGATTTTATGGAATGGAAATTTAGACGTCAGAGACTTACTGTATATGTTTTTAGCTTATGTGGGGTCACTTTAGACTGCCGATGTGTATCCTGCCATGTGACTTTGGACCATTGGAAAAAAGTACAATTTTCCTCACTCCACTCATGAGTGAAACTTTGACAGACTGCCAAAGTAAATGGACTGGAGGCTGCTTTCATGAGTTTATCTTTATATATGTCTGTGTATGAGAAAGTGAAAGAGGGAGAGAGATTGAGGATGTCTTTTGTTTTTTCTTTTAAGAGTTTCCTTTAAAATCAGAATCGGTCTAGATTTATGGCTGCGGTGTATAATCCTGGAATTCAGATCTAGACAAAGTTTATAGACCAAGATTCTAAATTGTGTCAGTAAGGTAACCGTGTGTGCACTTTTTCGTATCAATTAGGCTCAAACTGTCGACTTAATTCTGCCCTTTCCTTCTTTCATTTATTTCTCAAATATTCTTGACAAGCAAGTGATAAGGCAGTGTTGTTTGCCAGCAGTTTTTCTTCCTCATGAATTCATACATGCTTAGGGATGCCACTTTTCAGGCAAGTCTCATCTGTGTACACAAAAATGCGAAATTTGAATGATAAAACCTTAAGCAAGGTGCAAGGACTCCATTTATCATGTCAGTAAACATGCACCCCGGTGGTCTCAAGTAAAGTTTATCCTGATCATCTTTCTACTTCAAAGCTCTGCCAGTCATCTTTTCCTTTGCTAATCTGTTTGGAGAGAATTGTGTCCAGTGTAATCAAAAGAACCTAGATTGACTAATGTGTCGCTCTGAGTTTATGTGGAAATCCTGCCATGTATTCATCTACTCTATTTATGTCAAGAAAGCTTATTAAAAGCTATATCTAGATGATGACTAGACTAGATGTGCCATCAAAAGAATTTATTTATATGTTGTGCGTGGTTCAAGGTGGGAGTGGAATCTGAGTTTAGATAAGTTATAGCTAGATGTAGGCCTCTACTAATTAAAGTTAGTCATATTCGTTGTATGTTAATGCAAAGGCTGGTTCCGCAGGTGGGCTTTTTGCCTAGCTGCTCGCCAAGCAGCTTTCTGCTTTGCTTGCAGTTTTCTACTTTACTATGGAACGCTCTGCTTGCCTAGCAGTGACGTCAGAGCTAGCGAAAATAGCTGGGCCCACTTCTGCTTTCTTTCTTTTCACAAGAGCTAGTTGTTACCTTTGTATGATGGTCGTCATTGTTATTTTTAGGACAAGAGAATTAAAAAGTTTTAGAGTGCTACTAACATCCTCAAAGTGTTAAATCACTGACATTAGCTATAGGGAATATTTTTTTGATGAAGAGTTGCGTATCTACAGTAGGAGGGTATTAGTTTGACAAAACATGTTTCAACCATGGGTGCCGCCATATTTGGAAAGCATAGAAGCAAGCACCTCTGAATTATGTTAGCTTGTGCTTGCAAATCAGTGGCGTTACTGCTTGCTTATGGAACAGTCTGCTTGCAAAGCAGACAGCTGCTTGCATACGGAACGGGCCTCAAATTTAGACTGTAGATTGAGATTATGTCTAGACATAGGTGCACTTCATATCTGTAGATTTAGATAAAAGTCCAGGCATTAGATTCTAAAATTAAGCCAGAATTCATTATGGTTTTCTTTGGAAGTGAGTCCGCCTATGTCACCAACCAAGAATGCTTCATATGATTATGTAACAATACTCAAAAGCTCAGGCAATTTTATTCTGGGCTGGTTGTATCCCTTCATTAAGAAATATTGCAGTGGCATAAAGGCATCATGTAAAATGATAAAAGCGCTTTTTCTTTAAAGAAGGTATTACCTGTTAAAAATTTTGGAAAGTGATTGAACTTCTCATCCAGTTCTGTCAAAGTAAGGCAGTTAAAATTTCTATCTCAAGAAGTGCCGTAGACATCAGATTTTACAATAGATTGTAGATGATAGGTCATGCAACATACTTTTGGAAGGTCATATCTATTGCTAACTTGACTCAGCTAGTTTAATATCAGTTAAGCGTCTCCATGCTTTCTCTTTACTGAGACTTAAATGTCTTACAATTTTTCAGGAGATCGTCCCTGTCCCACCTAAATCCCACCATGTGCAACATACTGGTGTCCCATTCAGACCAAGGCTTGAGCACACTCATACAGTACCACAGCCTTTCGTCGTTGAACAAAGGAGTAAGGAAATGCTGAAGAAGAAGGAAGAAAGAATTATGCAGGTCTATGAAGAGGAAAGAAAGGTTTGTGTCTGTACTTTGATATATAAAACAAATTTTTTAAAATCTGCTGAATGGTCTGTGAAGACAAGGTAGTAGTCAGACCTGCAGTAGGCCCCTATCTAATCAGGATCGTCCGATTTATTGCTGATTTTAAAGAGAGAAAAAATTGAATCCCGACTTCCTGATTCTGATGTACAAAATCCCTATTTATTTATTTTTACTGTCGCAGCCCAGGTAATTTGGTCTTTGATTTATCAGCATTTTTCCACCAAGATGTAGCATCGCCTTAGAATGAAAATGTTCTATCTCTCCTTTGTTTGTGGAGATAGAACCTTTTTATTCCAAGCTGACCTTAGGCCTTCATCTTCCTTGTGAACAATCTTGGATACAACTCATAGTTGATACCGATAAATGATGTTTGATGTGACAGTAGGCCTAGTTACCGCCATATTTACTGACTAGTAAAGTAGTCACTGCTTATTCACCCATCCCCTTAAAACCTGCTTTGCCTTGTAACCCACTATTTTCATGCAAGAGAGCACACCTGATTCAAAACTTTGTCAACTAAATGAGTGTTTGGGTTCACTCATCACTAATCACAATTTCAACTGCCTTTTTTTTCGAGATACTGGGGAAAACTCCCTGAGGAAAAAAAATCTCTCATAGAACTATAGAAGTAAAAGCTTTTAAAAGAGTTAGGTTGAAAGGAGTGTCCGATCTAAAGAAAAACAGGAAACAAACAAATGATAACATCTAAACCCAGCTAGTACAATTATTCCATATTCCCACCAAAGAGCTTATAGTATACGAGCTAGAATATCTATCTTAATTTTGAAATCATCTATAATTCAAAAATTATTATTATTATTATTATTATTATTATCATTATCATTATCATTATTATTACTATTATTATTATTATTATTATTATTATCATTATTATTATTATTATTATTATTATTATTATTATTATTATTATATTCCCTCCTTGAGCGTCATGTCCTCAGCATGTCAATTTCACTTTGTTCCCGAACCTATTGCCACATTAGTGATCTATTCCATGAGCTCATTTCTGATCTTGTCCAAACTCATTGCACCGACTGAAAAAAAGCGGCATCTTCATTTCAGCCACCTTTAGCTCACTTCCTGCCGTTTTGTTACTTCCAGAGTGTCTAGCCCACGTATCAGCGGTGGGTGGACAATGGTGTCTCACGTATCTTCTCTTCTAATTTTGTAGTAGTGTTTGGCGATTTCCAGAATTTTCAATTTCGAATCGATTCGATTGTTCACTAATTTCAAAATCGTTAAATCGATTTAAATTGATTTAAAATTCTTTTCGTCGATTTATTGAAAATCGATGTTTAATTTCGATTTTTTAAATTTTTATTCTACAGCGGAGTCTTAAAAAGATGCTGGAATAGGGGAGGGATGTGGGGAAAGGTTGTTTTTTTGTTGTTTTTTTACGGGAAGCACTGTTCAGCTTATTCGTAACATGAGATGGCTTTTTTCCAAGAATAAAAATACTATCGGTTTTATTTTTTACTAGTATTTTTCGTTTAAACAGAAGTTTTATTTGTGATTTCAGCAAATCGTTATCCATAATTTTCTTCGATTCGATTTCGATTTCACAGACAAAATCGATTTTTCGATTTTTCGATCCGATATGCCCAACACTATTTAGTAGGTCTACTTACTTTGATCAAATTATATAAAGCCTGACTCTCTTCTCCAGCCACAACATTATGCCTCACACTCTTCTTCACTTCGATTCTTCAATCTCCGTCTCTCTGGACCATTGATCCTAAGTGCATAAACTCATCTACCCTGTTCACCCCCTTGCTTCGTAACAGAATCGCACCTCCATTATTAGTCCTTCTGGTTTATACTCGATACTCTGTCTTATTCATACCGATCCCTATTTCTCTGTATTCTATATCTAGTACATTGCGCCACCTAACGCAAAAAAAAAAAAATCTGTTGATGGAGTCCAAGATAATATTTAAAAATTGAATCTTTTGGACGACCATCGTGAAAGACCTTTTCAAAGGACGATGTAAGCGTTAGCATTAGTCATTAACAGACCTACAGGTACGAGAATGTTAAGGATGACATTAAGAGGAAAGAGGAAAAGAGGAATACCCATGAATAAGGTACATGTGTACGGATGAAATGAAGGAAGATAATGATATGATGGTTGTTGGTGTGCGAGGGAAGGGTGCGTTGAACAGGACTAGATGGAGACGGAAGATGGAGATGGCGGCCCCTAACGGGATAAGCCGAAAGAAAAAGAAGAAGAAGAAGAAAAAGAGGAAGAGGAACCATTGATCAATGTTTCATTCAATACAATTAATACGACGATTTGTTCAAAATAGTTTCGTACCAGTGTAAAATACATATTAAACTGACATGTGATTTTACAATAAGCATGATAAGATACATACATACATACATACATACATACATACATACATACCTACATACATACCTACATACATACATACATACATACATACATACATACATACATACATGCACTAATGCATGAGTAATAACCTACATAGTTAGAGACATAGTAAAATAAAACATAATATCAATATATATCATAGAATAATCATACCATGGTAAGAGTGAATCATTTAACAATCATTACAGAATTGTGAAAATTAGTGAATAAGACATGCAGATGTCTTGATCGTAATATGTATACCAATTACACTTCGTCTGACTGACACTGAATAATGTAAATGTATATGTAAAGCATTGAGAGCGAACAACATCAATTGAGAAACGCAGAAGAAAGGAAAGGTATGGTCACCTGATGTCCAGACATAGATCTAGACCACCGTCAAAATTGTTCTTCAGACTACGGTAAAGGGAAGGAGGAAGAACTGGATCTAAGAGTCGTGGTACATGTACCGTATGAAATTACCAAGGAGTGGACGGCCAGCGAGACACGCACTATTTTGATGATGACTCAAGACACGGAGGTGTGGAGGGGGATTGTCTGATTCCATATTGATGCCTCTTCGACCACCAATCACCGGATGATGATTATGATGACAAAATAAGTTTTAAAAAAAAAAACCAAGAAAAAAAAAGAATGCCCTCAGGGCCATGGGGGCCCACAGAGCTGGCGTTTATCGGTGGCTCCCATGCATGGCTTTTAGCGGAACCAGTAATATTTATCAGGTCTTGGACAAGACACCAGTATGTCGTAGTTTTAGTAACCGCACAGCTGGTAACAAATTTACACACGGGTGGAGAGAAGGAAAAGCGCATTTCTTATGGACCCAACGTCGAACTTAGCACCGCTAGGAATTTTTAACCATTAAATCTTTTTCCGTTGTCGATTGCCAGAATCACTCGGCCACCGATGCCATGCAAGGGCATGAACAAAATCAAGTACAGTTCCTTGAAGACTATGAAGGGCCATAGAGCCGGCGCGTAACTGGTTTTCCATGGCATCCCCCCCCCCCTTTCCACGCACCCTTAAATCATAAGAATTTCAAAATAAGGGAATTACCATAACAATATCTATAACAGTTGACACTTAAAACAATGAATATTGTTTTTAAGCAGTTTGATCAAATTCTTCTCATAGAAATCCTTCAGTAGTGAATGTATTTTAACTTAACTTTGCGTGTATTTGTGAATAATTTAATCTTTTGTTAAAATCATAATCTTATTTTGCACACGTTTACCCCCTACAGTTTTAGAATGGTTTAAATAAAGCTTTGTAAAAGTTGTGTGAGAACAATTTCTTGTACCGTAGCGTACACGATTTACTATGACTTTACCAAGATTTGACATGAGAGCAATTAGATGAGAAATTAAATTATAAACATACATTAAAGTATTGTGAGCAGTGTGGGAACATTTCAACAAAAAGTAAGATGCAAGGTCTACTGGAAAAGAATACTGGAAGAGTTACTAAGAGGTATTCAACTAAGACGTTTGCATCTGACCGATGCGGAAAAACGGTTTTACATTTCGTATACCGGATTACCCTGTTCTTATGGCAATTGATCAAATCAGGGCTTTCTTAGAGAAATCATAAAGGTCAGAAGAGAGATTACGAAATTAAGGCTTAAGCTAAGACAAAGTAATTCAGAGCGATGAGCAGAAAATGGTTGATATACATTCAATGCAGCAACAACAAAAATAGGAGAGACAAACGCAGATCAAACAGTTTGGGATGCACTATAAATAATTGCAATAAAACAAATACAGACCGATTTGGGCTCCTGAAATATGTCAGTACATGAACAAAATCTTGACGTTTGAATTGTAGGCATGAAAGATATCATTTGAAAGACTACAATTGCAAGACAAACACAAGATGCGTCCAATGGATTGACTGATATGCTATTGTTTCCCATGTAGATGGTTTTCTTTTGAAGCGTTAAGGCATTTATTTTATCTGCCACTTCACTTGAAGTCAAGAGCAACAAATGATCAAAGCCCGCCAGTGGTTAAAATATATCTATTTAGTCATATTATGCTTGCATTCCTATTGAAAAAGGAAACTGTGGTTCAATAAAGCTGGCTTTTATTTGCATTCCTGAAATGCATTTTATGCGAAACTTCAATGTTTATTCAAGCAAGAACACGAATTTTTCAATGTTTCTTTGAATACAGCTTTTAGCCTGGGTATTCTCATTGGGTATACAAAAAAGTTTAACAAAGAATTTACTAAACCAATGCAATATGCAATAACCATGAGATCTGGATGGACATAGATGAAGGCACTAAGAAAGTTGACCACATGTACGGGACACCACAGCAAGGTGTACAGACATAGCAAAATAAAGAGAAGTTTGGCTGTTTTTCGTCTCTGCTTCCTCTCCGGGGAATTCAAATGACACTTGTGACATCTAGAATGCCGATGGTATATTCTCATACTGTTGCTACGTCCTTCCTGTGCGTATGATTGCTGACCAGTTTTGACAATAGAACCAAATCCCAATGCCAATAGTGAGCCGACTAGGCCTGAAGAAGAAATTGCTTTACCCAACTCAGGAGATGTGGAAGATATCACCGGTGGTAGAAATGTTTGGCTTTTGCAACGGTCTATTATTGATAGGTTGATTTGAGTTTGGTAAGCCAAGTTCGAAGGGTAGGAGGAGCTAGAGCGAAGGAAGTTCTTGGTAGAAGACTTCGAAGTTTCTTCATACACCGAAGGGTTTGCTTCTCCTTTGTCTATTTTGGAGGACAAAGTTTCGCCCTCTGACTGTTCATCAGAACTTTCTTTATCACGATCATCGCTATTGGCTCGAATCTGACGAAAAAGTTGACCTTGATGAGAATCAAGGTGTTCAATTCTTCTTGCTTGATTGAAATGTTTTTCGGGATCTCTGTAATCAACTTTTTGAATGTCATTGTAAACCTCATTCATATATGCTGGTTGCTGTTGCTTAAATCCGTCATCATCTGTGCCATGTTTCTTTTCAGCGACAGCTGGCAGGCTTGGCAACCTTAATTGATTCAGGTCCGATATCCCCGTGGCAGGTTCAACCACGTCAACTTTTATTTTTCCATCGAAGATTCTTTGAGGAAGGAAACCTTCGGTAGAGTCAATGCTTTCACAAGATGAAAAAGATAGAGAACCGTCTGAGCTTTTACGGTTGTCACTGTCTTCTGCGGCGTTATTCTCTCCTTGACTTCCTCCCATCTCATCCTCTTCCTCTATCAAATTTGAAGTGAATGAATGTCTCTCTCTTCCGCTCTCATAAGTGGAAAACACTGGGTCTAAAGCATCGGGAGTGGATGGGTCAATACTTGTGCATGTCGTCGAAGCGGAAGTAAACCTTTGTATTTGTCTCCGTTGCGTTTTGTCTACGGACGGAGATACATGAAAAGACGACCCACGTCTTCCTCCCAATGTGCTCAATCGACGGAGGAAAGACGGAGTGATATTGTTATGCCTTTTATTAGATCTGTTCACCGCTTTTAAGGCGGATATATACATGGCGAATGTAACGATAACAAAAATGAAGAAGCAGACAGTATTCACCAAACGTATACCATACCGAATTTGCGGAGACGCCATATTAATGGCAATTTTATTCCTGTTCCATTCAATCGTCGTTATCATTAAACTGGTCACCAAAAATGCAATTACGATCGTCCACATAATCACCACAATCTTTACAACCCTCGATGTCGTCACGATTACGTGGTATTTGATTGACATCTTGAAAAAAATATATCGATCCACCGAATTGGCGAAAGTGAAAAGCAGAGAGGCGATTAGCAGTGCTGGCAGGAAGCCCAAGACTGCGAAAGGCTTGATATCAAAGCTTCCAAAAAAATTCATCACTGGTTGGAAGACAAAGAAAAGCACACAGGATGCTAAACAGATATCCACGACTGCCAAATTTGCTATAAAGATGGTGGACGGTGTCCGTCTCATGTGGTAATCTCCAAAAATGGCCATAATGGTCATTACGCTCTGGAACACCACGACCGCTGACATAATCATAAAAAATGTCACGAAGATAATATTCATCGCATCCCACTCCATAGCATGTAGGCGCATCATCACCTCCATTATTTCAGAAATTGATGACCAAATACAAATAAATCGTTCAATTTGCCCTTACTGTTTTCATCTGCTCAACACAATATCTCTGTACACACAGAACAAAGTCTTTCAATTCTACAAAGCAGCAGCCTGCAACTGGCTTGTAATGGTATCTCTCTGACTATTAAACCATTATGTCCTTTTAAATCAGTACACAGAATAGAAAGTACTTCAACTGTACAAGGTCTCAGTCTACAAATGGTATTTCTCTGACTATTAATCCATATATTGCATGATGCACCACATCTTAATTTCTCAATTAGAACGCGTACAAACTTAACAAGTGATTTGAATCCGTGCAATATCAACGAGCTGTACTTGTTAACAAAAGTTTCACCAGCTCTTCTTTCCTCTGTTATAATAGAAAAGAGGCCAATAGCTGTTAAATCCCATTCCAAGTGTTGTCAACCCCTTCGCATGATCACAAGATCATCTGTTCAGTTTCAAGCGAGTCAACTATATCTCGCTAAAAAAGAGAAATGTTTGTTTAGGGGAAGACATTTCAAAGCACAGAGATCCGCCTATCAGAATTTAAGATTGATGAGTGGAATAGATAAGTTTATTGTTAAAGCAATGTGTCTTGTATATTATAAATGAGGTTATCATGTTTGAAGTCGGCCACTGTACGTAGTGCTAGATAAATGTTGAAGACCCGAACCATTTCATAGTCTTGACATGAAATTGTAGGTATCATATTATATCATTATGCTGGCGGCATCAGGCAACTGACACTTTGAGCCTAAAAGTCCTGTAAAAGCCTCGATGATATTGAAAGACGAAGAAGAGGAGGAGGAGGGGGAGGGAAAGGGGGAG
>JAOXNP010041130.1:0-10883 GCA_028571245.1 Chromodoris orientalis
CAGTGTAATATTGTTTTGGTAGAGTTTTCAAATTGTACACATTTTGTCCAAATCTTCCTCTTTCTGTGAAACACCCTCCCGCTTTTTCTGTTCTTGGGGTTGGTAGCCCTGCAAAGGGATATAACTTATTGTGTCACCCATCCAAGTGCTCACCATAGTAATTGTTGCTTGACTCACACCTCATGCAGAGTGTGCTGACCGCTTATCTACTGATGTCCCCCATTAACAATAAATGTGAGAAACAAACAGCGTTGAGTTGACTGCAATGGGAACAAAGACGAGACCATACAAAGGAAAAAGCAGTGGAGGAAAAAAATCCTTGCACCAGTTGGTCAAGTGGAAGTGTGCTTATTTTTCACGGCAAGGCAGAGGGTGTGACTTACAGGTCCTGGATTTGGATCTCAATTGGTGCAAGGAGATTTTTTCTCAATGTTTTTTCCTTTGTATTGTCTCACCTCTATCCCTTTTAGGGTTAAGTCACCATTTTCTGTCTCTATCGGATGAAGTTTCTATGTGACAGTTTGCTTTTGTTTTTCCAGTTTTTTTTTGTACTTGATGTCGTTGATAATTATATAATAGACTATGGAGGACTTTTATCAAATTTTAAGATTTCAGGATAGTTTTCATAACATATCTGGATCAACAGAATTTTAGAATCTGCACTTTGTTTAATTTTCTCCTAGCAGTAGAAAAAGGCAAGTGAATTTTATATGACTTAGACTAATCTCTTTTTACATTGCATGTAGTTTCATTTTAATTTTGCACACAAAACTTTTTTTTTATTTTTTTAAATTGGTCTAAAACTTTGTCACCACCAATTCAGAAGAAGAACATAATTTATACACGACTTGATAGAACATTTATTCCCAAGCTAAAACATGATAGATTTTTTACAGGAATTTAATCTTTAATTGATGTTCATTATTGGGGCTTTGACATGCATTAGAATGAAAACAAGGTAGTTTGTATCCCGACATGGACTTATAAATTTGAAGCCGAAGATTAAGGTTTTGGTCTTTATTATTTATTATGGAATGTACTCATGTCTTCATGGATTACGATTTTGAAATAACAATTTTTTTCATTGTTGCCTCTTTCTCTATTTGTCGTTATATAACGTAGATGGGGCAACTACAGTTTGGCATCCTCCATGATGCTGGGTCAACCTCTTGTCATAGACATGGACTTTGATAACTACATGACCTCAAAGGAGATTGCTCAAACTGCCAGACAGCTGTGGATGGCGTATTGTGTAAACAGGGTGCACCCACAGCCCTTCCATCTTATATTAACGGGATGTCCTCCAACCAACTCTACATATAGGTATCAGTATTTCCCTCATTTCTCTTTTAGTATTATGTTTTTTTTATGTCAGCCCATTTCTTTTTTTTACTTCGGCCGTACGTCGACCATAAGTACTTACAGCATTAATCTTCCTTGTGATTATGGACCACACATAATTTTTCAAATTGGACGTCACTGTGGTGACAGCTTGGAGAAATGGATATGCTTATTTCCTTCAATTAAATGGATGGGGCTTTCCATCTTCTCTGAGGACCAATTGGCCTTCTTCTTGGCCATAACTTCGGGAGCTGACTGAGAATCGGTAGCCATCTTTGTTTAATTTTGCAAAAATACTCGTACGAATAAAATTTGCGTATAAAATTATATGAAACTGTCGTACGACACTCGCACATTTTGTTCGTACGAATAAAATTTACGAAATTCGTACACACTTTTTTATGAAACAGGCCGCTGGCACTGTCTCGCTCAATATGACATTGCACAACTTAAAACATTGATGCCCATTTAGAAATTATAACAATTGAAACAGAGCTATTCAGAAATCAACATTTTAGTAACAAAGGAACAAACACACAATGAAGAGACAAAACAAAAGTAAAAAAAACCCAACAATTAACAAACAAAAACAAACAAACAAAAACGAACACAAAAAAACAACAACAAGAAAAAAACCCAACAAAACACGATGAAATCCAAATGACATGAAATAAATTCAAATGATCGCTTCCAATTAATACCCCCCTCAAGTTACCCGACAGTTGTAACTTTTGTGTCAAAATTTTGAACTTTCTAAATTGCAGGTATAGGTTTGGCTTCAGCAGTCGTCACCTTCTTATTTTCATGCTACTACAATGTTATACTGGCCTGGATTTTCTACTACCTCTTTTCTTCTTTCACCTCTGAGCTGCCATGGGAAAAGTGTGGGCACGATTGGAATACTCCGAATTGCTCCGAAGGCTCTTCTTCGCCATTCAACTCTACAGCAGGATCTACAGGACAGACGACAGACCCTGTCCACGAATTCTGGGAGTATGTAGTGTGAAGACATCGACCTGTAAATATTTCTAGATACTATCTAGTGTTAAACAATCTTATTATGTTTATCAGGGCTTAAAAGTCATTTCTTTAATGAACTACCCGAAAAATAACTATAGCAGTACAGCCGTGCTTTGCTGTTTACTACGAAATACGAACCGGCAAAAATGAACAGAATTATCCACCTTCAGACATTACTGTCGTGCAATTGAGATATCGTTTATTGTAAAACAAATTACATTCATCGAATCTAGAATACCTTGTGTGGCAATGGAGGTTTTGTAAAGATTAAAAATTGCATCTTTTCTAACTGATACAATTTACAAAGACTTTTGAGGGCCGTGGGAGAGCGCTGTGGCCTCACACGCTCTCCCCAAACCAAAGCCATAAGGCTCAATCGGGTTCGATCCCAGTTTGTACCGATTTGAGAATGTTGGATATTGAATTTTATCAGATTTTTCTCGTCACTCATCTTTTGCTGGTGTTTAGTCTTATCGGAGACGAACTATGGACTCGGAGGTCTCATGTGCACCTTGTGCATATAAAAGAACCCTTGGCAGTTGGGAATACTAAATTTTAATAGTAGCCCTAAATGCGGCTTTTCCGGGGTGAAAATAATATTTCGTACCCTTCCTTCCTTTTATCTCTTGTTTCCAAAACTTAACGAGCCCAAACCCCAGTTGCCCTTAGAAGGGCATTCGGCATAACATCCCAGCCAAAACATCATGCAAAGTCTATAAAACATGTGAAGGACTGTGGCGACCACAAACTGAAATAAGCCGAAAGGAGAAGATTTACAGCTTCCTATAATATTGAAACAGAAATAATGATAGCAGGCACGTAACACTACGCAAATTCTTGTCACTTATGACGCAACACATTACTTTTAAGATTTTTCTCAATCATATCACAATATCTTTAGAAGATTCTGTGTAGTTGATTTTTTTTTATTTACAATAAATCTAGCCATAAATCTCTTTATGTTATTTTAACATTTTCCTTTCTATTGGTAGCATTTAAGAAAAAGTCACTTAAGACAGAAAAGCCATAAACTCACCCGATAAGCGTTAATGAGGAGTATGTTAAAATTATCCAAATAGAGTACCGGTACAGCTAACGCTGCCACACTAAAATGCGTTTAAACTGCTTTATAACACTTGCCAATATATAAACTTATATTGTTAAACAAAATACGATATACGAAATATTTTGACCCAGCTAAAGCGCACGGAACGGATCTATAGTGGTGGCACCTAGAAGCTTGATGTGAGAATTCATAGGTATTTATCATATCATATCATATTATATCATATCATATCATTTCATAATGCAAGATTTGCAAGGTTCATGCCCTTTAAATGCCTTGTGCTGAATAAGCAAACACATGTAAGTGAATTTTATCATAAAGATATTTGAGAAGCACCAATTCCCTACTAAAGCTTTAACACCATTAAGAGATTCAGCATTTTCAGACACGAATTTCAAAATATTGCAAGCGTTCAATTGTCTGTGAATAAACAAATTCTGTCTGGCACATGTTGTACATCTAGTTATATATATATATATGATTTGAATTTGTCAGCCTCGTGTGAATGTGACATTGGAGTTTGTAAAGAGATAGAGCGAGTCCAGATCATCGTTATCATGAACCAGTCTATAAAGCTGAATGAGATCACCATGCATTCGTCTGTATTTAAGACTGGATAAATCAAGATACTTTAGTCTTTCCCCACTTTACAAGTCTGATATTCCTCGTCTCTGGACATTTTAAATACATGTAGATTGTCGTTTATAATATAGAGGGCTCTAATTACAATTGCCATATTCAGGAGTAGAACGAACAAGAGAATTGTAAATGAAAAAAAAATCATTGACGCTGACAAAACTTCTAAAAAGAATCCCCATCATTCTGTTTGCCCAATGGTAGGCCTTCTTCAATAACACGCTTCAAAGAAAGTGTGCATTTGACCAGGGTTCGACTTACCCGATCAGACAAGAAATTGCGAACCCAGAAATAGAGGCATCAACGCCCACTTTCAGCAATTCCAACAAGCCTGACCTCCAGACGCGGTCATACCTAAGCCTCCATATGGAGGCTTAGGGTCATACGCGTGAGGTCGACGGACACGGCCACTGAGTTTACACGATTCCTGAGTTGTGGCCAGATTTATGCCTAGGCCAGTGAAGTATGATGCCTGGAAGACGCTTGACTGGCTCGACCAAATCACCATATTTGGTCTGCGCACTGGTCATGCTGATATCGGCGCACATCTTCAAAAACTCGACCCACGCCGGAATACAAAATGTTGCCATTGTGGCAGCCTGCCCGAGACTGCCATGAATTTGCTTCGGGCTTGTCCGCTGCTTGGGGAAGCGTGGTTCCGCTAGCTCCCGAGACGCCTAATCATGGAGAACTGCCACTATGGGGATAGTAGGAAGCTCCAACAGACAGTGCCCTTGCCGCCAGACGTGAAATCTGTAGTTCCGTGCTGCGCTACCAGGGGCCGTCGGGGTCCGGTGCCAGGAGCCCTCGGGGCCCGCAGCGCCCATGCTATCTCAGACAAGACAACAATTGTAAAGGGATGTTATAATGACAATGTTCACTTTTTTCATTATTTACATTTAAATACTAACCCAATCAAGTCAACACGGATTGGTGCTGTTCACGGCAATATCAGTGAAATGACAACATTATAAAAACCTTGTTTTATGAGTAGCGGCATGTATAGTTTGAGTACGATACCTCTCATTAACAAAATTTAAATGCTAGCATTAAAAACCCTTTTATCTATCTAATGAATCTTTTCCTTGGAAATGTGTTGTATCTTTGAGAGCCAGCGTTGTACTGCTTAGAATAACAGTGTACAATAATACACGATGTCTCTATACCAGAAACAAAGTGTTACACATTTCAAATGGCCTGGATGAGTCTGGTAATGTGAAATGGGACATTGCCCTTTGTCTTCTCCTTGCATGGATTGTGATTTACGTCTGTATATGTAAAGGAATCAATTCCTCTGGAAAGGTAATGACACTATTAATGTTGGCTTTAATGCTTGCTACCACTGCCATCATAGCCCAAAAAGGCTGACATTTAAAATAAAGATATTATAGAAGAAAACGTATTTGATGTTCTTTGTATGTGGTTTTCTATGGCTTGACATACTCAGGCCTCAAACACAACGGATTTGGTTTTCCGTTCGGCTTTCAGCTAATTTGCCAAATTAAATGTTGTGATTTTCGACTGACATGATGCCGAATAGAGCTGACGTGTAGATAGATATATATTTAGAAATTTTCAATAGCATTTTGGCCCTGAGAGTCCCTCTGGTTTCTACTTGTTCGTCTTTCGGACGAGTGCTTTTCAGATTTTAGGCCCGAATTAATGCAGCACTAAAATTTCATTGGTCTTTCAGCTTTCACAGACTGTATTGATAGCTGGTGTAAACAGACAGCCAGATTTATTCAAAACAATAAGATGAGTTATATTCTGTAAGAAATTGCACATATGTACATAATTAAAATCTTAATACCACACATTAAGGACAAAAGCAGTATCCTGTCAAATGATGACGTAGACGTTTTGGAAGAAAGCTTTAATCAGGAGACTGTACCTCCAATGACATCACCTGGGTTAAGTACCATTAGTACCAGTGCTCAGAACCGAAGTGCAAGTCGCTCGTAACATCTGAGCTGAGGCTGAGATTGTAATTGTTAAAAATAAGATGCTCAAAGTCCCCCAGGAAAGAAACTTTAATGTTGGCTTTACAAAATAGATAATATGATGCACTCTGTATCTTTGTCGGTGCCATCGACGTTTTGTTCTTGTTGTTGTTGTTGTTGTTGTTGTGGTTGTTGTTGTTGTTGTTGTTGTTGTTGTTGTTGTTGTTGTTGTGTGTGTGTGTTTGTTTAGGTAATCAAACTTACAACTGCAATATATACCTCCGGCCTATGTTGTCAGCGTGGGCAATCAATCGAATCCAGTCTGCACTGAGTCAGGTCATTTGGGTCGTTTACGATTTCGTATTAGGTTGCCGAAGCGAATTATCGAAGCTGAACCGAAAACCTGGACTCGTGTGTTTGGTGCCGTATAATGTGAAATGGAGCAGTAATGGATTTCAATCTTATCCACTTTTCGTTAAAGCGGAGCTTGCACTGCACAGTTTTTAAGAGAACTGTACGCGGCCTGCGGATGGCCTCTTGACGGCCACCGGCCTATCCGGCGATGGCCTTCCCTGTAACCTTATATTTTCACGTCAGGCTTTCAGGTCAAAATCAGAACAAAACATGTGGCCTGTCGACGGCCTCCTAAATTCAAGACACCCGTGTCTCTCGTTTTGGCCCTAACCTTTCGTTATTGCCGTCTCCTTCCTTCTTATTTCTTCTCTCTACCACAGTAAAGTTTCGTCTCTGTGATAATCTGTTGGGCGATCTGGACGAATATTGGACGTTCAATCATAGCTCTCTAGTCTAGATTTCTCATGCTTTCTGAAGCAAACATTCTCCATCCATCTGGCTTTCCCACTTTGTTTTCTTTCAAAGACCTGCTGTTTCTTTCAGAGTACTTCTTTATCTTTTGTCTCCGTTTTTCTCATGCTCTTCCCGTCCTTCCTGCTGCCTGTGAAGTTTCATTTCAGTCCGCCCTATACTATGCTAAGGCGCGGCCTTCGGAAAGTATGACCTAGCCATTTCCAGCTCCTTTAGCCTACATCAATTTCTTTATTTTTCGCTTTATATATTCAGTTGAAAAGTCCTTCATTCTGAATTTCTCTGGACATAAAAATCTTAAGATTTACCTAAAAATCAATTCATATATTTGTAAAGTTTCTTTCTGCATGTTTTAGTCGGGACTTATGGTTAGATGCCGAACAGAGGTTCTGATTATACGAGCAATTTGAGCTGAATAACATTGTTTTGGCTTTTATTGAAATATTTCAGTATTTTTAAATTTTTGTTCATTTTTTTTATTTCTTCAGAATTTCATAATTGACCACAATACTTGTGTTCATGGTGGTACACTTCAATGCCATAAATTTGATTTTGCTGAGTAGATTTATAGACCGATAGATTTTAATGGTTTTAGTGTCCAGTGATGCCTTGAGAACACGGAAATGTCATAATATATTCTCATGTCCTGTATGTTTTTATATTATGACAGGGTAGCAAATCCATTAACAAAATAAGCGCCAAAAGCCATTATCAATGAGTGCAATGTAAATATCAAATGAATTACCAAATTCTAACGATATATTATAATTGTGGGATTTTACATCACAAACAGCCCAAATCACACAGAAGCAATAAATTATACACTAATGTGTATCATGTGAAACAACTAGACGAGTTACATAAGCAACGCAGCAAGAAAACAAACAGAATTATTGAATAAAGCAAGAAAATTAGAAGATGAAATCAAACTCTGTGCACTTGCTACACGCATTCTTTTGCAGTCCGTATTTTTGAACCAAGAAAATGTTGAACGTCACTTATCTTCATTTTTTTTTTTTTTTTTAAATAATTATTCTCTTCAATTGAAAAAAAGCAAAACCCAACGACAACTGAGTACTTGGTTAGTCATATATTATAAAAACTATCTGATTCAGGTCTTCCTCGTTCCAGGTCATGTATGTGACTGCCACGTCACCTTACATCTTTATGTTGATTTTACTTATTTGCAACTGTACTTTGGACGGATCTGTCGAAGGAATTCGCTTTTATCTTCAACCCAACATGACCAAGTTGTCAGAATCTGCGGTATGTAAACAGGGTTGATTGTGCTCAGTCGAAGCAGCATACGTACTTCCATTTACTTCAAAGGGTACAAATTTGTTTGACTACATTATATTGATAATAATAATAATAATAATAATATTGATAATAGTAATAATAAATAAATAAATAAAAATCAAAACAATAAAAAACCAAAAGCAAAAGCAACCAGCAAAAACTCGACTATCTAGATCTATATCAAAGGGCACTGATAACACCAAAAGAAAGGAAGCATGTAGTCCAACGAGAGTGCTGGGATGGAATGCGAAGAGTGAAGAAGGGTAGAAATAGTGTGTAAGAATTCAAGATGGGGGGAGGGGGAGATGTAGATGGTGGAGATGTAAACTGAATGGACAGTAGGGCAATTAAAAAGTGCTGGAAGGGTACAGACCAACATTGGAAAGATTAAAGGCAGGTGAGGAACTAGGCACTAAAATGGAGACGTCATGCTTGGTAAAAGTGGAGAGTGTGCAGATGTTGTTAATGCAGAAATGATATCCAAGTATCGTGTATGGAAGGATGTTATGTCAATGGCTAATAAAGAATGGCTAATAAAGAAGTAACGTGTGTGTGTGTGTGTGCGTATGCGTGTGTGTGTGTCTGAGAGAGAGAGAGACAGACAGAGACAGACAGACAGACAGACAGACAGACAGACAGAGAGAGACAGAGAGCGATATACGGAGACAGACTGGGAGGGATAAACAGAGATAGACAGCAGACAAACGAACAATGATACATGACAAATTATGTATTTCATCGAAGATGTAAAAAAAGAAAAAAAGAATCGCACAAAAAGACAATATGCCTCATACTCTATCTAGTTTCCCTAAATCTTGCCATGTCACTAATATTATGAGCGCGTCGGGTCACTAAGATTACGTGCTTTGCCCATAGTGGCGATTTTATACTGCTGTTTAGGGGAATAAAGGGCCCGTTAAGTCCTCATTTACCATCTTACCATAATTCTCCATCCAATAACACTTTAAGTCGTTCCATAGAGTAGAAAAACCTGTTTGATGCCTCATGCCAAGAATCTGACGAGACCTATCTCTGCGATGTTTTGTTGGCGACAGAAAAGCTAAGTTACAGCTAGGTGAAAGGAATCTTAGTCATAGAAATAATTTCTTTACTTAACATGAATGAAAAGTAGCATGAACGTTGAGATCAAACTTGAATGCTGGCATGTTTCTCTTGATCATAATCACACAGCACAGACCATATGTGCTCAATGCCCATAAAAAGACAATAATAATATGATAGGGCTTTATCATATTTACGTATAAACAAGTGACAGAAATCAAGGATTTCTAAAACATTTTTCTACTTTGCAAACAGGCAGGCGTTTTTTATGATCGCCATGGACCATGACATTGTCAAATCATACTCCGGCAACAAAATATTTCGTTTGATCGACTCAGAAGGGCCAAGCTACTATCACAAGGGCAGACAAGGCAGGAGTGAGGAATTTGGAATTGTCGCCCTTTTTTTCCATTCTATTTGCTTATGACCGCGTTCATGAGCAGGAAAAGGGCATTCATTTGTTAATGGGATGCCAACATCTTTGTCAATGCATCAAAATAGGCGCGTGGACATTGGCTAATGCATAATAACACTGTCCTTGGTTAAATATTAACAAGCATTAATTCATTTACACAATACACTCCTCGCCAGGCAATTCAGCAGGTGAATGATCTCTCTCTCTCTCTCTCTCTCTCTCTCTCTCTCTCTCTCTCTCTCTCTCTCTCTCTCTCTCTCATGCGTCCTCTAACTCACTTCGTTCTCTGCTTTGTCTTGGCGTGGCATTCTATTTATAGTTTGGTATCTTTGCTCTGAACGGTCCTCATGTCTGAGTTGCCCTAAATACCCAATCACGCCACAATCTAATCTCATGTAAATCTTTTCCTGTCTCTTAATTTGTGCGAATTTCGTTCCTACACTATAAGCATTCTTGCCACTAAAGAAGGCCCAACACCAGCCTCCTTAACTGTCGTGCGGATAACCCCAAGCAGAATTCCCCAAGGGACTTCCCTCACACTGAGCAAATGAGCGGGAAACGATTTTGTTGGACGTCTCAGAGATCGGGTTTTCCCGCAACGGGGACTTCCTGAGGCATGAGTAGAAAGAATTCCTGCGACAAGTCCAGTAAAAGCACAGGAAGGAATACAGACATATTTAGTTTGTTGTTTGGGGTTTTTGTTCTAGTTTGTTCTAGTTTGTTTTTTTATTTTTCATTCCTTATATTTATTTTCCTTAGTTTTAGTTGTCTGTTTGCAGGAGAAGGGAATTGGGCCGGAAGGAGGTTGGACAGGGGTGTGAGGAGGTTAGGGGAGGGAAGCTCTTCTGTTTTCTGTAAGTCGGAAAAAAGGACAGACAACAGTGGCGTGATAAAGCTCATTTTGGTGCTGTGAGATCTCAGGAGAACGAGTTTCGAATGTAACGAAAATAACAAACGCAAATCTCAGCCAATGATCAGGACACAGACATACTAATAACTATACAGATAGATACGACACTCAGACATGCGATGGACAAAATCTAAAAGCAGCAGCCCAAAGTAAGTTAACTAAACATGATAATGAGACGTTTTATGGATAATAAGAGAGCGCAATTCAGATGATATGTCTTTTAATCTTGGTTTAGCCAGGTTAACGTCCAAGTGTATGCCAGTGAAAATCACTACGGAGAATATGGAGTCAATTGGAAGGCCTTGAAACTCTTCAAAATGGAGTTTTTAATATATAGTCTGTCTCATAAGTTTTGGTGGACGTAAAAAC
>JAOXNP010042241.1:0-10876 GCA_028571245.1 Chromodoris orientalis
GTCTTCAGAGAAGAGAATCTCCCTCGAGCAGGTGTTTCGGCCTTAAACTTCTGACACCCTCGGGAGACCAGGCCACAATGAGGTCATGACTCCTCAGTGCCCTAGCACTGCCTTTTTTTTCTTTCTTTTTTTCCCGACAGAATGGGGATTCGAACCCGCGCCCTTTTATGCATCTCTTTCATAAAAAAGGGGACGAGTCAGGATAATCTTATTGCTAAGCGCTTCAATGTAGGCTTCTTTCTACCATCTTCTCCTTCCCAGCCCATCGAGGGACTGCAATGTGTAGTGAGTTTCCAGTGATGTGCTCATTGTTCACAGTCACAGATTGGAGGGCTTCCCACAATGGATCAAGACATAATTGTTGATCATTACTGTTCAAACAGGAGAAAGCTTGTACTCCAAATGAATCCAGATTAATGGCAATGAAACTATTTGAAAGCAGAGAAGAAAAAGAAAAATCAACCCCCCAAAAACAACAAACAAACAAACAAAGAAACAAAAAAAACCCGCCCAAGAAATTGAAATGGAGATGATTTCATTTCCTTGAGAGCACTTTGTCCCTAGAGGTGATGGCATGCGCCAAAGTTTCTCCAGTCTTTATAAATTGTGTGTACCGACGCCTCTAATATGCAATAGATCTAGACCTCAGGTGAGAGTAAGATATCGAATATTTACATCTTAAATTTCAAGTTCTGTTGATTCATAGAAAATTGTATTTTTCTACGACAATATAAAATGTTCAAAATGGGGAGCACCATTAGATCTATGTGCTGTGTGAAGCAATTGGTCAATATGTGGCAAAGGTTGAAAAAGACCAAGGCCATCGTAGATCCCAAATCTTTTCAGGAAGTTCAAGACGTGGAACTTAAAACGTATCGAATAAACTGTAGGCGGAAAGATTTCAGACATTGTCTCCAAGTTTGAATAGTAGTAAAACACACCATACCGGTTTGTTTTGAATTAATAGCCCATATTGATGTTAAGTGATTAAAATGAGTTTGTAAATGAAATATGCATGCCGTGGTCTCTTCAGTGACGTTTTTCTTCAACTCACTACAAATATCCACTGTCTGGGAAACATCATTTTGGAGAAATGCCTTCGAGTCAAAACATTGAACAGAACGGTGCTGGTTCAAATTTTACTACCAGCAAGAATGTTTGCTTTTATGTCTATTTTATTTCTCTCTCTACACCATTAACCCCTTTATCATTAACCCGAGTTACCATTAAATCCCTCAAATGATGTTTTTAGATAGGGGGTTTGGGTGGTGAACCCCTGCCACCCTGCAAGTCACTGCGTCCACATTAATTAAGTCTTTCCCCGTGCTCTACTTCTACAAAAAGTTTTATTCCTGTTTCTAAGGCTTTACACTGATAGCTCAAGTTCAAACTCTATGAATTTTTTAAATTTCATTTTTCACATGTTTTCTGATTTTTGACTTCTCACATACCAGCCTCGGCCATCGTTAATTTTAGAGTAAAGAGAAATAAATCAAGACATCTCATATATAGGCAACGGTCACGTGATATAATTATATTTCTGTTCCGTCTTTAATGGTTAGCCCGAAAGGGCGACAATAACTTTACTGAGACCTCACTTTTTTCTCTCCAGGTATTTCCCTTGTCTGGAGACCTCCACTATCTTTCCCCGAATCTAGATAAAACTATGTAGAATTAATTTAAGTATCATTTCATTATAGATTTATCTTTCAAAGGAAAGATTTCAGAAGTGGTCTCAAAATGGTTTGAGTTAGATCTACTAGGTGGATGCTCGCTATCCCTCGCATCCACTGCGGGGGCTTGGTACCACCACCCCACCCCGACCCCTGTTAGAGTGCAAACTCAACCTATAGTCACTTATTGGTCTATTATGTCACTTCGTTTTTTACTGCTGTTACTGTTTGTTCTTGGTTTAATAAAAAGTATGACTTCCGTCTTGGTCTCATAAATTAACAACAACAGACGTTGTGTTGAATTATATTTCCATTAGATCTAGATCCAAATATCTTTATCCACCATCGTCATCCTACCATCCCACAATCATCCATGGCCTCAACAGGTTATGGGCCCAGGCCAAACAGGCTTATTTTCAATGGCGACGAGAGGAACTACGACCTTTGGGAGGTAAAGTTTGTGGCCTATTTGAGAATTCTCAAACTGCATAATTTTATGGTCCTAGAATCTGACGATGGTGATGTTGATGAAAGCAAAAATGCTGACCTGTATGCGGAACTCGTTCAAGTTCTCGACGACAGAAGCCTCTCATTAGTTATGAGAGAAGCAAATAATGATGGAGGAAAAGCTATGAAAATACTTAGAGACCATTACAAACCTAAGGGTAAACCCAGGATAATCTCACTGTATACAGAACTTACGACACTCAACAAAGGTGAAGAAAATCTGACAGACTACATAATCCGCGCTGAGACTGCAGCTTCGTCTCTGCGTGATGCTGGAGAGACAGTTAGTGATGGGCTATTGATAGCAATGGTAATCAAAGGCCTACCCCCCGACTATAAGCCATTCACAACAGTCGTAACTCAAAGTCCGACAAAAGTCACATTTCAGGAGTTTAAAGTATCGTTGCGAAACTACGAAGATACGCAGGGATCACATAAATCTGAAACTACAGTGATGAACGTGTCGCATACATCTTACCGAAACCCAAAATCGAAACAAAAAGGCACGAAGAATCTCAACCAAAATAGGTGGTGCACATTTTGTAAACAAAATTCTCACGACACTGCTTTCTGCAGAAAAATTAATTCTGGTAGCCACTCTAAACCCAGCAGGTACTGTGACATTTGCAGGACATCCTCCCATGACACGCGTTTCTGTAGGAAACTGTCTAAGGTTCGTGAAGTGAAACATAGCAATGAAAACGACACCGAATCAGGGGAGCATGATGAACACCACTTTGCATTTGTTGTGTCTGATGGATCATCTAATGAGGATTCATTTTTAATTGATAGTGGTGCCTCTGTGCACATTGTGTGTGACAAATCAAAATTCATAAATTTCCACCCAAATTTTGATAGTGAAGGACATGTGATAGAACTGGCAGACGGAACCCGCTTAAACAAGCTTGCAATGGCGCAGGGTGATGCAAAATTGAAATTCAGAGATTCGCAAGGATACGAACAAAACGTGATTTTAAATAATGCTCTTTTCGTGCCGTCATTTAAGCAGAACATATTTTCTGTACGTGCTGCAACTGAGTCAGGTGCAAGTATTGTGTTCAAAGAAAATGGTGCAACATTGCACCACAAAGGAAAAACTTTTCATGTCACTAAGAAAGGACAGTTGTATTTCTTGAACGTGTGCCAAACAAAGAGGAAAGAATCGCGCCATACCCTCCAAGAATGGCATAGAATTTTAGGACATTGCAACACCAAGGATGTGCAGCAATTGGAAAAGGTTGTCGAAGGGATGAAAATTCGGCCTGATGAACATTCCAATACCAAAGTTTGTGACGTGTGCGTTCAATCAAAAATGACCCAAAAACGATTTAGGGATCCAGACAAAAAGGCGCAAAATATTCTGGAACTAGTGCATATTGATTTAGCAGGACCAATAGATCCTAAAGCACATGACGGATTTAGATATGCCCTATGTTGTGTTGATGACTTTTCAGGACTGGCAATGTTGTATTTTTTGAAAGAAAAATCTGATACTTTGCATGCTTTTGAAAAATTTCTTGCTGACATTAGCCCTCACGGTTCTGTTAAGTGTATAAGGTCTGATAATGGGGGGGAGTTTGTTTCAAAACAATTTCAGACACTCTTGGTTGAAAATAAAATAAAACATGAAAGAACTGCACCACACTCGCCTCATCAAAATGGGACAGTGGAACGTGCATGGCGCACACTTTTTGAGATGGCCAGGTGCTTACTGGTCCAATCAGGTCTACCAAAAACCTTGTGGACCTATGCCGTTATGACTGCGGCTTACATTAGAAACAGGTGTTTCAACCCCAGAACTAAATGTACACCCTTTGAATCTTTTACTGGTTTTAAGCCTAACATTTCCCATATGCAAATATTTGGATGTTCATGTTATGCCTTAATTCAAAATCCTAAGAAGCTAGACCCTAGAAGTGAGACAGGAATATTTGTGGGCTATGATAAGGGCAGTCCTGCCTACCTAATCTATTTCCCAGCAACTGAGACAGTGAAAAAGGTCAGATGTGTAGAATTCACAAATCAGCTACCAAATGAGAAGGGGCAGACTATGACCTTGCATGCTCCTGGGAGCAGTCATGATGACACAGAAGAAGATATGTTTTTAGGTCGAGGTAGAACCCATGACCGTACTCCTACTGATGTAAGTGAGGAAGAAAATGAACCCGAAGCTGAAAAGCAAAACCAGGGTAGTGTTACAGGACGCCCACAGAGAAATAGATCACGCCCAAGGCATTTAGATGATTATCATGTAAACAGTGAAATAGATGAACAATTGAATCAGGTCACTTTACATTATTGCTATGGTATGAATTCTCCCACAACATATGAGGAAGCCGTGACAAGCAAAGATGCAAATAAATGGCAAAAGGCTATGGACGACGAAATGAGTGCACTTGGTGAAAATGAAACATATGAATTAACCACTTTACCCATGGGCAGAAAAGCAGTGGGGAGTAAATGGGTATACACCATTAAATCGGGACCCAATGGCGAGCAGAAGCATAAAGCCAGGTTCGTTGCAAAAGGCTATTCTCAAGTTCGAGATATAGATTACCATGAGACATTTTCACCGACTGCACGCATGACGTCAGTCAGAGCTCTTATGCAATTATCAGTACAAAATGATTGGGTGGTCCACCAAATGGACGTTCGGGCTGCGTACCTCAATGCTCCCATTGATGTTGAAATATATGTAGAACAGCCAGAAGGCTATGAAATCAAACCAAAAGCAGATGAAAAACTGGTGTGGAGATTGAAGAAATCCTTGTATGGTCTTAAACAGAGTGGCAGGAATTGGAATGCCAAACTTGATGAGCATCTGATCAGACAGGGATTTGTTCAATCTGAGGTAGACCCATGCGTTTATGTAACACATTTTGGGCATTCAGGTACACAACCAAGTGAACATGCTGTCATTGTTATCTGGGTGGATGATATTATTATAGCAACAAAAAGCATTGCACTCATGAACAATGTGAAAGAAAAAATGAGCTTGACATTCAACATGAAGGATCTGGGACCTTTATCTTGGTTTCTTGGTATCCAGTTCTCATTCTCAAATGAAACTATCACAATGAGGCAAACTCAATACATTGAAAAGTTATTATCAAAATTTGGAATGAAAGATTGTAAGCCCAGATGCACTCCATGTGATGTCAATCTCCATAAATTTTGTGAAGAACCAGCCAAAGCTGTTGATGAAAGAAATTACAAAGAAATAATCGGTAGTCTTATTTACATTATGACAGCAAGTAGACCAGATCTTTGTTACATTATTACAATATTATCCCAGTACATGGCATGCCCAACTGAAAATCACCTGATTGCCGCAAAACATGTTTTGCGATACTTAAGAGCCACAACAAATCAAGGTTTAACTTACAGGAAATCACAAAATCCCATGGTACTTGTTGGTGCATGCGACGCAGATTGGGGTAACTGCGCTGATAGGAAGAGTATTACAGGTTACACTTTCATGCTTTCAAGCGAAGGTCCAAGCATATCTTGGAAATCTAAGAAACAACAAACAATTGCTCTTTCCACATGTGAAGCAGAGTACATGGCTTTGTGTGCTGCGACACAGGAAGGTTTCTACTTACAAGCCTTGATCAGGGACATGCTCTGTATTGAGCAAGATGCTTTCACACTCTATTGTGATAACCAAGGCACAATCGCCATGAGCAAGAACCAAATAATACAACAAAGATCCAAACACATTGACATTAAGTACCATTTTGTAAGACACCAAGTACAAAACGGAAATGTCAATGTGATGTACTTGCCTACTGCTCAAAACTGGGCAGATTTATTTACAAAACCCATGCCAAAGCAGAAGATGCTAATGTTCACTCCTCTTCTCATGGGTGAATGATTCAAAATCTTGAACGCTTTGTCAAACATATGTATGTAATACCAGCATTTATACATTATTATTGTTGTAAGTAGTGATTCTACACTATTATCCATTTATTTTAACCTTATAATATGTTGTTTTTGTGTTTGTTGTTGATTAGTCATAATGGCAGGGAGACTTCTTTAATTTTAACTAAATTTCTTAATTCTCTTTTGACCCTTGACTACATTTACCTGATACTGGTGACCATTTTTCTTAACATTATGTTGTGAATTTACTATTTGTTGCATTATTATGAAAGAGGATTACGCATATCGTATATATATTTCTCTCATTTCATGTGAAGTTTGTGCAATCACAAATCATCCATTATCATACATTATGATACTTGAATGGATCCTATCCTAAGTTTGAATTTACCATTTTATTATTTTTATTTTTACTTCCAACTTAACACCTTTGAAGCTAAGGGGAATAACCCTTACCATTCTGAGTTTGAGTGGGGGTGTTAGAGTGCAAACTCAACCTATAATCACTTATTGGTCTATTATGTCACTTCGTTTTTTACTGCTGTTACTAGTGTTACTGTTTGTTCTTGGTTTAATAAAAAAACGACTTCCGTCTTGGTCTCCAAAAACTAACAACAAGAGACTTTGTTATTCAATTAGATCTAGATCTAAATATTCTTTATCCACCATCGTCATCCTACCATCCCACAATCATCCATGGCCTCAACAGGTTATGGGCCCAGGCCAAACAGGCTTATTTTCAATGGCGACGAGAGGAACTACGACCTTTGGGAGGTAAAGTTTGTGGCCTATTTGAGAATTCTCAAACTGCATAATTTTATGGTCCTAGAATCTGACGATGGTGATGTTGATGAAAGCAAAAATGCTGACCTGTATGCGGAACTCGTTCAAGTTCTCGACGACAGAAGCCTCTCATTAGTTATGAGAGAAGCAAATAATGATGGAGGAAAAGCTATGAAAATACTTAGAGACCATTACAAACCTAAGGGTAAACCCAGGATAATCTCACTGTATACAGAACTTACGACACTCAACAAAGGTGAAGAAAATCTGACAGACTACATAATCCGCGCTGAGACTGCAGCTTCGTCTCTGCGTGATGCTGGAGAGACAGTTAGTGATGGGCTATTGATAGCAATGGTAATCAAAGGCCTACCCCCCGACTATAAGCCATTCACAACAGTCGTAACTCAAAGTCCGACAAAAGTCACATTTCAGGAGTTTAAAGTATCGTTGCGAAACTACGAAGATACGCAGGGATCACATAAATCTGAAACTACAGTGATGAACGTGTCGCATACATCTTACCGAAACCCAAAATCGAAACAAAAAGGCACGAAGAATCTCAACCAAAATAGGTGGTGCACATTTTGTAAACAAAATTCTCACGACACTGCTTTCTGCAGAAAAATTAATTCTGGTAGCCACTCTAAACCCAGCAGGTACTGTGACATTTGCAGGACATCCTCCCATGACACGCGTTTCTGTAGGAAACTGTCTAAGGTTCGTGAAGTGAAACATAGCAATGAAAACGACACCGAATCAGGGGAGCATGATGAACACCACTTTGCATTTGTTGTGTCTGATGGATCATCTAATGAGGATTCATTTTTAATTGATAGTGGTGCCTCTGTGCACATTGTGTGTGACAAATCAAAATTCATAAATTTCCACCCAAATTTTGATAGTGAAGGACATGTGATAGAACTGGCAGACGGAACCCGCTTAAACAAGCTTGCAATGGCGCAGGGTGATGCAAAATTGAAATTCAGAGATTCGCAAGGATACGAACAAAACGTGATTTTAAATAATGCTCTTTTCGTGCCGTCATTTAAGCAGAACATATTTTCTGTACGTGCTGCAACTGAGTCAGGTGCAAGTATTGTGTTCAAAGAAAATGGTGCAACATTGCACCACAAAGGAAAAACTTTTCATGTCACTAAGAAAGGACAGTTGTATTTCTTGAACGTGTGCCAAACAAAGAGGAAAGAATCGCGCCATACCCTCCAAGAATGGCATAGAATTTTAGGACATTGCAACACCAAGGATGTGCAGCAATTGGAAAAGGTTGTCGAAGGGATGAAAATTCGG
This sequence comes from Chromodoris orientalis, assembly GCA_028571245.1. NCBI lineage: Eukaryota > Metazoa > Mollusca > Gastropoda > Nudibranchia > Chromodorididae > Chromodoris > Chromodoris orientalis. The sequence continues at coordinate 8,157 of JAOXNP010042241.1, forward strand.
CCTGATGAACATTCCAATACCAAAGTTTGTGACGTGTGCGTTCAATCAAAAATGACCAAAAACGATTAAGGGATCCAGACAAAAAGGCGCAAAACATTCTGGAACTAGTGCATATTGATTTAGCAGGACCAATAGATCCTAAAGCACATGACGGATTTAGATATGCCCTTTGTTGTGTTGATGACTTTTCAGGACTGGCAATGTTGTATTTTTTTAAAGAAAAATCTGATACTTTGCATGCTTTTGAAAAATTTCTTGCTGACATTAGCTCTCACGGTTCTGTTAAGTGTATAAGGTCTGATAATGTGGGGGAGTTTGTTTCAAAACAATTTCAGACACTCTTGGTTGAAAATAAAATAAAACATGAAAGAACTGCACCAAACTCTCCTCATCAAAATGGGACAGTGGAACGTGCATGGCGCACACTTTTCGAGATGGCCAGGTGCTTTTATTATTTTTATTTTACTTCCAACTTAACACCTTTGAAGCTAAGGGGAATAACCCCTACCATATTATTACTTGGACAAGATAACTGTAATTATTTCCCTTTAAACTTCAACAACATAGCAAGAGAGACATAACATAGTATTAGTATTATTGGTACATGTATATTGCTACTAGGTAACCTCATTGGTGTTTTCTTATGTATAATAACGTAACTCATTTTATAATAACCATTCTGAGTTTGAGTGGGGGTGTTAGAGTGCAAACTCAACCTATAGTCACTTATTGGTCTATTATGTCACTTCGTTTTTTTACTGCTGTTACTGTTTGTTCTTGGTTTAATAAAAAGTATGACTTCCGTCCTGTGCCCGTATGAATAATCGATGTGTTAATCTTACGTATTAACGTTATAACGTAAATTCTTTGAGGATGCGTTATTTGTCGTATGCATAAACAAAGACTTATTAACGCATTTGCATTATATCATTGTCGAAACATTTTGAAGCTTTTCTTCGTAAAAAAATAATTTTGATGCTCGCATCAATTTTCGTTCCCATTCCGATTGTTGCAAAAAAAATCATGATGGCGACTGAGAACAAGAAAGCACCGAGGTGGCAGTGCTTTCGCAGCGTGTAGCTGCTAACAAAATTTTATTAAATTCGAAGCTTTCAACAGATGTCACCAACAAGAAAAAAAATGGAGTGTTGGACATAAATTTGCTAGGCCGTCAACGCCATCGACGAGCTCGTCGCATATGTCGAGAATGTCTTGTCATCTGAATCTAAATTTATGGAAAAGTTCTCTGTCGTCAAAGGTGTCGATCGGATTTTTCCTGTCGCGTAAACTTTTAGGCCTACGATGATGTCTAAGTCGTCGTCGGTGTCTAATGATAATAGCTGCCATTTTTGTTGAATATTTTGACCGGCAGGCGGCTAACGTATGTACTTAAAATTTAACGCCAGCCTAATAGGTGACGTAAACTTAACTTTCAAAAACTGCCGGTTAGCGTACATGCGGTAAGCTAACGTTGTCATTATGCATACCAAATATGAATGTTTGGCGTTAACGTATTTACGTTAAGGTAACGCATCGATTATTCATACGGACACGGGTCCTCAACTGAGAGGTGAAGAATAATGTCAGATCTCCGCATGCATGTCGTAAAAGGCGACTAAGCGTAGAGTGAGATTTTCTTATCTCATCTGTCCTCTGTCAGGTTCTCTTTCCTAAGAAAGGTGAGGATTGCTAGGTTAGGGAGGGAGATATATTAACATCCACCGATTGTGTCCTCTATATGACTTTAAAATAATATCGAGGTCACTTGCATTCTAGAAGGACCGAGTGCTTTTGTATACAACGGGCGGTAGAAAATCCTGGGTGGTTATCACAGTGTAATTGGAGCTTTTATATACCGCTAAATCCACTACATGTGCTCGAAGCGCTGCACAAAGTGTTCCCGACAGGCCATTTCCAACCAAATGCCTTTTCAACTCCTTGTGGAGCATACAGAAATGCAGCCATTTTACAGGCGCAAGTCTTTCTTTCAAAGATGATACAGATTTCTGTATTTCAATCATATTATCGGATGGGCCAAAAATCAAAGTTGAACTTTGAATGCTTATTGCCATAATATAATTATAATTAGTTCAATTCATACAAAAGTCAGCACACGTCTAGTACAACTCAATTAAGACAAGCATGTGAATTTTCACAAAGCTTTGATGATTCACGAAGATAGAGGGATTTTGAATACACCCATCTCAAAATGGGAAAAAAACCTGCACTATGCGATCTTTTCAAGGACTCGGGGTGATCCATCTGTGTAACGATTCACCCTGTAATTTGCGCATGCTCATGGATGAGCAGGCAATACAAACCATCATTTTCATTTACTACATCTAGCCATTTGAATTTTGTAGTCAATATTGCAGGGAATTATGCCCCGTGTGGGTCCCCGGGTCCTCAAATGCTTATGTAAAGAAGAGGTCCAATGTCGTAAAAGGCGGTTAAGCTTTGAGTGCGGGTTTCTTCTATCGTCTATTCTGTCTTCTGTCAGGCTCTCTTTTGTTTCCTAAGAAGAGGGAACGGGGGGAGGGAGGGGGGGATATTGCTAGGCAAGGAAAGGTTGTTTTTTATATGATTTTTTAATTCATGTAAATCATCTCTCCATTTAGTTGCCTTTCATAATTCTGATATGTATTGTACAGTTTATTTCAAATGCTTCTTTTCCTCTTTGGCAACTTGTTTTCCTCTTCTGAAAACAACCAATTTCTGCT
>JAOXNP010043350.1:0-10872 GCA_028571245.1 Chromodoris orientalis
TTACGCACATTTTCCTCACCCCACTCAGGTGTTGTTGAGTACCCGACTATAGGCAGAGGAGGATCTTGTCAGGCAATTCGTGTGCCTTAAATGGCTGCAACTCTGCATACTCCACATGGAGTTGAGAAGGTATTTAGTTGGAAATGGCCTGTCTGGGAACTTGTACATCGCTTCAAGCACATTAATTGTGGATTTAGCGTTATATAAAATCTCCAAGCTCCAGTAATATCATTCATATATTTTTAATATATAAAGGAAGGAATGGTAGGAAATCATTTTGCCCGGGTCACGGCTTTTTAGACTACTCTTCTACGATTTCCAACGAAATAATCCTGTTCTGTTGAACCATTTGTTTTGTTTTTAATTATGTGAAATGTGTGTTGCCGGACCAAGTAAGTATCGAAACGGGTTGTGTCCGTCTCGGCATTGAGCGTGGGCCGTTTGTTATATTCAATGGAGTCTTGTAAATGGCCTTTGAGAGTGTTTCGGAAATGGTTTTACCATAATTGTACAATGGCATATAGACAAGGAAGAGGTTAAGGAGTAAGTGATGGCTCTTTCTTGTCTTAATATGAAAAAGAGAGATTAATGGAAAGACAGACAGACATACGTATTGATAGCTGTTTAGATAAGCAAAGAGGTATTCATTGGAAAGGACACGAATTTGAATTAAATGACAATACGAGTCATATTTTACGACAAAGCGCAACAGGAAAATTCACTTTCATCACAATCTTCTCCTAGTCCCGTATATTCTTTCTAGAAGCTGTTTCCCTAATTGCAGCCCGATCATTTTCTCCGTCATGTACTAGATCTATACTTCCATTTTCGGTTGCTGATATTCCCATCCAATATAATGTTATGACTTGTAATAATCTCTTACGTGGCTTTCCTCTTCCTTTTTGCCATTTGCCAGGCCCTCCATGAAGAGAAATTCCACGTTTTTGCGTCTTTTTATGTGTTCAAAGTATAAGCAGCTTTTGGGGTTTGATATTTTTAGTAGGTAAAGATCTTTGATGACTAGTCCTGTCATCGTAATATTCATATTGCCTTCTTAAGCAGTTTTTATAATCTTCCTTTAACGTTTCATCACAAAGACACTGATTTCGTTTTCGTCTGTCTTTGGTAGTGACTGTGCTTCACACCCTCCCTCCCTCCACCCTCCCCCAACAAACACACTGCTATCGGAAAAAGCATGATTGCAGAATTTTCATTTCCAGGTTTTGGCTGTGGCTATTCCATAGTTACTTCATTTATGTTAGTATTGTTTTTGCTATGGCAAATCCTCGTCGTATTTCAAATGTACATTTCTGTCTGCATCATTTCCTGCTCAAGGCAGACAAATGATTTACGTTTTCAACTGTTCCCATGATTTTTGTGATGGAATTATTGCTTTTGTCCGAGTCCATGACCATCACCATAAGATTTAATTTTTACACAATTCCACAAAGACAGCTAAATGTACAAATGTTGAGAAAATAGTTTAATAGAAGTAACAAAAGATGTTTTGCAACATTCACAAGAGTATCTAAGCCAAGAGTAAAATATGCTTTAAATGCTAAACTCTAGAAATCAATTGGACATCTTTGAAAGAAATATCTTTCGAGAGCGAAAAGGCAATGCTCCTTTTCCGTCCTCCCCAACCATTTCTTTTAGTGCTAAGTGAATTGCCAACCTCTCTATAATACAACGGAGAGACTCATCTCCACCTTCCATCCCTCTCATGCCCAAATTTCTTAACCCACCACAATCCAAAATTCTGGTACGTTGAAGCCACTTTATTCAAAATCTCTATTTAGTCTATTTAAATTGGCTAGCAGTGAGTTTTAAAAATTCCAGGTAAAGCGCCATCGACAGCCAGGATAGAATAAAGCTTGGAGGTTAAATAAATAATTGCTTCCATCTGACTCAATGTAAACTCCATGAATAAAAGAGCGGCTTTTAGTTATCACTGTTTTCGTTATTGTGGGGGGTGAACTAGAGAGTCGTATCTAGACGCTAACAAGGGTGTGACGCAGTAAGTGGGTTTATCAAGACACACTCGAATGATTCGCGATAAACTTTCCCTTTTCAGTTTTAACGTCAGGTTTCAGGCGAAAAGTGGTTATTTCTGAAAACGTTTTGAGACCTGGGAGGAGGTAGTTTGTTGTTGTGTTGGAGAGCATGTAGCGTGTGAGGTATTCATAATTCCGATTTCATCAAACTTCAACCTAAATATATAAATGTATACACTTAAGCCACACAGACAGATAGGCATACAGTTAGAACAAACTGAGAGATTCAGGTACCTAATAATCAATATGTAAATGAGCATGTTGAAATACGGGGTGATACATACAAAAAGCGAACCCTCTAATTTTAGAATGGAATTGAGAGATTTAAAGCTAAACCTCTGAAATTTACACATGCTAATAGACCAAAAGGGGGTTGATTTCGTGTGCAAATTGTGAAGCTCTAGTACACTTTTTACTTTGATTTTAGCACACACAACAAATCTATTGGACTATTCAGGTTCGCATCTGAGGATAGGGTTACCGAAACCGCTACACTCCAAAGAGTTAAAGAATTCATACCAGGGATTGATTGGGGAGATGGCTACTAAAAAGAGAAGTGATAAATGCGGCAACCGTACACACGTCAAATTTATCGATGTTATGCCTGCAACCAAAGTTGGTTGATCAAATCAGCAGTGGTGGAGCGAATGCCAATTTGTTTTCACATTCATCGGGCTTAAAACCCCTGTTTTGTTGTGTTTTTTTTTGTTTTTTTTTTGTTTTGTTTTGTCTTTTGTGGGGTTTCTCAAAGATATGTGCTATGGGCCACAACCACAACAATTGGTGAGTTGAAAGATGGCTTCGGTGAACAGCTTACATTGATAGGTCAAGTGGCATGGAAGAGGTTTGTAAACATTTTCAGATGAGAATCCAAGAATACATTGAAAGAAGCCGTGGTCATCTAATGAATCTCATATTATGACCGTTTTATGTGAGAAAAGTTAACAATTTCTGTAAATATGTTATGTAGCTAATTAAAAAAGATATTGTTTAAAAGTTGGAGTCCAAATATTTCGAAACATTTTACGTGAGTCAGTAGTTCGCTGATTATGATCACGGCATTTCTTTCTTGAGTTTCTCAATTTCACATTTTTTGGATTTTGTCATTTTGAACCCACTTCTATGGAATTTCCTTTTACTATACTTTTATTCAACTTTCAATGATGAATTTTGCTGGTTCTTTACCACCATTTGTGATACATCATGTCTGTCAAATTGTATGCAGATTGACACAAGCTTGTTAAACTTTTTGAGCAATTTGCAGTTCAGTTTTTTTCTGTGTCACCCTGTAAAAGGCAGTGGTATTTTTAATTGGTAAAATGTAATAGGCTCAAAATTCATAAAATTTAGATTCCATACTATAAAATCTAAAGCTTTGTGAGGTCATATCCTTTCAATGCACCACAATGGTGCATAGAAGCATGAGTGAATCTAATCATAAAGATATTTCAAGTAACCGATTCCTTATAGAACGAAGCTTTATTACCATTCAAAGTTTCCACATTTTTGAGTCAATTGTCAGATCATGAATAAACGAGTTCTATCTAATGCATGTTGTAAAATTACATCTAGGTCTAGTCACATAAAACTGACATGTACTTTGCATTTATCACCATTACTGAAAGTAACCCTGGAGTATGGAAAGAAACAAGACAGTTCAAACCATTAAAATTTCGTCCATTTCGTATGCGGGAGCCCCATGACTCACTTTGAACGAATAGATCAAATGTTTTTTCATCACTGCAATGGGATGTCCATCAGTACTTTGCAAATGTTTTCAGAGTACACGGAAGATTTATTTGACCTTTTAATTCCTCTCATGTTTTAGATTATGAGAATTCATTGTTTATCAGACTCGAAGATTCTCAATTTAGTTCTATCATGGAGGTGGGGGGGGGGAGAGGAGGATTTAATATTCATAAGTATGGATCTCACCGAAATATCTAATACAAAGAAAGCCTGACAAAGATGACACTTTTGGAAAAATTAATGATCTCCCAAATTGAATGGAATGAAGCTTAGCCTTCAGCATTAAATTTCATATATGCATAAAGAAAGCTGAGATCTTCCCAACATTGCTGCTTGGCAAAAGCCACGAGGAGAGAAATTAAAAGTGAGCGTTATTCTACAGTGAGCTTCGGGTATAAGTTTGCCCGGAGAGAAATCTACCCCCGAATTTTGGGTGTACGTTTGTCTGGACAAAACGTCACACCCGAGTTTCGGGTGCAAAGTTATCTAGAGAGAATTGTGCACCCGAGTTTCCGTTGTATGTTATCTGGAGATGATTTAGGCCTATGCACCCAAGATTTGGGCGTATGTTATCTAAAGATTGTCAATTTATGCTGCTAAGCGACAAATGAACTCTGCTTTATGGGAATTGTATATCGAATTGCAAGTGAAAGGTGAGGAGTTCGAAGGGGAAAAGGTGGCTAAGTCTCTAGATCTACTTTTATTCTTCTGGAGAAATATGGCCCAACGGGATTTTGATGTGGGTGGCTGTGAGAGAATGATATTACTATGAACGCCAAAGCTGGTTTCTAGTGTGAGTGGGTTTGAGAGAATGATAATAAGATAAACCAACATGGCGGTTTCTCATGTGTGTGGGTTTGAGGGATGATAATGATAGTCTATTGGTTTTTAGTGTCATTTTTGTTTTGTTTATATCAGTATATAATTTGTCATTGATAAAAGACGTGCGCAGGTGTAGATTAAATTATGCATGCTAGAGACGACTCCATTTTGTACTGTCTCAAGCCTAGAGTCTGCTTAGGGTTAACTGCGTATGCGCGAGTCGGTGTAGACTGACGAGGGGAAGAGTTTCATCAGAAGATAATTCTTCTTAATGCTCAGACAACTTTTATGAGCTGCCCTCACTCATATGGGGATTTTGTTGCAATACGCACTGAAATGGTAAGTCGCGTGATGTAAATGTCCATTGTTATTATCATTATTAGTATTATCATCATTCTTTTTCTTCTTGTTGCTGCTGTTGTTGTTGAGTAGTGAGACCTATGCTACCACTAAACCCCTTTTGCATTCACTATGAACTTATGTTAAGAAATTCATTTGTAGTCCGAGAATGTTGTAAGCATTGCAAAGGAATATTGAAAGTTGAATTAAATTCAATGCCTTATTGATTCAATCAGGGAAGAAGGCAGTGGCTTCAACAAGTTGGGGTGACATCGTTTATGTACTTATGAAAGTGGTCGAACAGCACTTCGGAGGCAGGCCTTGCACACCTCTCCTCCGACTAATCCGTTCCCTATACCTTCGTCATAATGATATTTCCAACTTTAATCCCTCATATTATTATATTTACCAGGCTCAGCAGATGCATGACACCAAATTTACATCACTGTAGGTTTTGGAGATCACAATCACAAGACGTGTAATGGCCAGTTTCCCTAAAATTGAAAGAGAATGCGAATGGCCCTTGCATTCTTGAACTTAATAGACGCATCAGCCCAGTATGGGAGGCATATGGGACAAATACTACGATTTGAAGATAAAATGTGAATTTGCAGCTAAAAAAACTACGCAATGTGAAATGAATCGCATTACCGCTTCTATTATTCATAATGTTATACTTTACTTTCAACCGATTTTGTCGATGTTTCCCTAGGTTAAATGAGTAACAACCAGTTGGCACTCTAATAATTTTACGCCTACATTCTTATTAGACCTCCTCTACTTTATTACAAATTTAAATTTGCAATCCACTCGGAATGAGGACACTTGCCATGACCAAAGTTCAACTCAAGTCCTCATTCCGAGTGGATTGCAAATTAGTGGAAATCAATTGTGTGATAACGGCTGATACTGTATCATCGCTGGGCAGATGACTGTCTTAAACTTTGCCTTTTCACATCGGAGTCTGACAGTTTTCTTCACTTCCATTCCACCATCTCCATTGCTCTGAAGTTTATAAGACAGTCATCTGCCCATCAACAATACAACGGCCTTGAAACGGTTGCTCTCGCAAACCAGCAGGAAGTGGAACTTCACGTGGCAGAAATGAAGATGCTGCATTCCTCAGTTGGTGTTATTAGGTTAGACAAGAATCAGAAATGAATACATTAGGGAGAATCCCCAGATTAGCAGGTTTGGAGGCAAAGTGAGAGAGTCTAGTTTGACATGGTTCGGTCAATATCAGTGGACAAAATTAAGAGAATGTTGACAAGAGACTGCAAAAGATGACACTACCAGGCAAAAGGAAAAGAAGAAGACCAAAGAGAAGGTGTAATGCTGGAATTAAGGAAGATACTATGGCTGTTGTTGTGAAAGAGAACCATTCATGGAACAGGACTTGCTGGGGGTCAAAAGATCTGCTGTGGCGACCCCTAACAGGATGAGTCGAAATGAGAAGAAGAAGTGTAGTGAGAAACAAAGAAAGAGAGGGAAAAGGTATAGTTCTTCTTGTTATAATTTTTTACTTATCCATGTCATTTGCAGGTCTCACAGTGGATGAGCGCATGGCATGTTCAACGAGTGTGAATGGAGTCATAGCTAGACCGTCTGATGATTCTACTGGTGATGACATAGTTGTCCCTCTTGTAAAATTTAGAGTGTGGAAGACATCAGGCATTACTGTTTGTCCAGCCAGCCGAGACCTTCCTTGTCGTATGAATGGCTCTGACATAGGCATGGAGGCAAATATTATACCTGGTAGGCAGTTTTGTTTTTAAAAAAAATATATTTAATGATCCCTTGTTGAATGAATTAAATGTACCTATATTTTCTACCAGCTTTTGTCTCTTTTCATGTTGTAAGTCTATTGGTGGGCAGCTTTTTAAATGCTGGTGTTTGATTGCTTCTTGTGTTTATGTTAGAAATTATAAAGAACAAATAAGATTGGAGCCACACATAGCTTTGGACATTTTTCAAAGAAAACTGAGAGAATTGCAATCTTCTACCAGTGGTGTGATCGCACATTAATTTGTTGACTTATTTAGATCTGTTTTTCTAAGTGGCTGAGTATTATGAAGGAGATCTGTACAGTTGTTGATAAAGAGCGGCAATACAAGTAATACAAGCTCTTTATAAATTATAATGATAATGAAATGATAATAATAATTCATTTAACTCACTCCCTCATACAACAGTTTTAGGAGCACAAAGTTTTAAAGTTTCCATCATACAAGAGTGATGAAAATATGTACATTCAAAAAGAAAATTTTAAATTGTAATGACATTTGGCGTGGTAATTCAAGAACAGTTAATTGAAAAATAAACAAAATGATGGCTGTTTGCAAGAAGTACCCAGGCCCATTTTCTGCAAAAAATACTTAACTGAGATATTAAACAGATTCTTACAAATAAGGAACATAAATATCATGTAGAGAGAGATTTATGGATCTCTAAGAACTCTGTTACAAAGTGATAATGGACTTGCAGATTTCGTGCAGTAAAGAAATGTGAAAAAATTAACCCTATCAAAGAGGATAAAACTCTTAATCAACCAAAAATGGATATAGTTACTTGTTGCACTCAGCTGTCAATAAATGTGATTGAAATCCATTGATGCACCCAATAATCAGAACCAAGGTAAAATTTGCCTAATCCTATTGGCAACAGATGTAACCAGCCGGTCACCTTTGTATCATTATACAATATGGATTTCCCATATTACTGGTACGGTACATGCATTGTCTGTTTCTAATTCACCCCACATCTTCAGATTACTATTGAGATGTTGATTGAGGTTGAGGCTTGTGTGCAATTTATTTCAAGATTACCAGTAGTTGTTTATGGCTGTCCTGTGTCTCTTGGAGATTACATGTACCAACATTTTGATCAGAATTCATCTGCCGGTGGTTAGGGAGGAATGAATTAGTTGTGAGGTTATTATGCACTTTTCAAATCACTATTGAGAGTGCCACTGCTCAAGTACTCTTCTGTGGAGGAGCTTTTAGAAAGAAGAGTGACTAGAAATTTTTTTGATTTGATTTGAAATTAAAACCGTGGTGCTATTTCTTTGCCCATGCATGGAATTTGTGGTAATCATGTTGAGAAACATAGGAAATGTGAAGAAAGGTATTTTCTCCTCAGGGTTTGTGTTTTGTTCTGATGTATCTGTTCTAGTATTATTAGAGGTGATCTCCAACTTTTCATTATATAATAGATCTTTATGGTAACCTTACAAGACATTTACTGTTTAATTCAGAGTCAGATTTTTAATCCTTATCCTGGCTGAAAATTTTGGCCCTAGGACCTAGGTAGGCCCGTTGTGGCGGACCAATTTGGTGGTTTCAGCAAAAAATGAATAGGTTTACTAAATTGCCTATAAATTTTGATCTAATGATGCTATAAAAATAAATTTGGTATCATTTTATTTGTTATTCAATAAAGAACAATATGACAACCAACAAAATTCAATATGCTGGTATTTACCTTCATTTATTTGTCTGTTTGTCTGTATGTTCATCATTATTGTCGGTCTGCATCAATAGATTGTTGTGGAGGGGGTGGGGCAGTGATCCCATGCCCTCTGTGTTAGTTGTCAAAACAACCAGGTACACAGAGAGCCACCTGACAGGCATTGCTTTGATAGATATGCTTGAGGTTGCATAATTCACAATCTCTTTGGGGGTGTTTTCTTTTAGCACCAGGTTTGGCGGTGAAGAAGCTCTCGGGGTGTGATTGGGGTTATGGATCTCCTTCTGCATTTGCATGGATGCTGGTAATTTGGAGGGTTAATAAATAGATCTACAATGTCTATAGGTTTAGATTGGGGGGCTACACTGTCTGTAAAAAGCCCAGGTTAGCCACTACAAGGGTGGATAATAGGTGGATCTAGATCTACCTCTCGTTTTCAATGGGCATCTAAATCAGATTGAATATCAGCATTACTAAAAGTCAGTAGAAGCCGATTTTGGTCTGTTATGGTAGCCTGAGATATATTTGCTGAGCATGAGGAGTAAAAATTTTGTTGTCATCTGAGTCACAGTAAGCGTCAGTTGACGTGCATGCCACTCTAAGGGTCAATTTGAAAAAGTAAATAAAAAGAAAGGAAAGCTTCCATCCAAAGGAAACAGTAGGCAGATGCTGCAATGAAAGTTATCTCATCAACTTATCAGTTTTCATTTGTTTTTTTATCGCATGTTTGATAAAAGATTATTTATGTAATAGCTTGAACCCCGTGAATTTGTAAAAGTTTCACTATGAAAAGTATACCACGTATACCACAGTTAAGTTTGTGTAGAGGTTTCAAATTTAGTAATGTGTCATTTTGTTTGTGTGGTGGTTTCTTTATAAGATATGTTTTGTTTTTCCTAGCAAAAAGACTCCCTTTATATTTAATCTTCGGATCTTCATCAAGGGACTTTAAGAAACAAAACAAAAATAAAAAACTATCATCATGTTGTTCATTGTATTTGTTTGTTTATAATTCATCTCTGAAGGAAATCAAATTGAAGTAGGAGACAAAGTCCTTGAACTGGTTGAAGGTACACCACTTAAAACCCACAGAAGACATTTGCCGCCAACACCCGGGGTGCCTATTTTAGCACAACCACCACCAAAGCCCAAACGATCTGCTGCACGAACTTTGGCCCAGCCTCCTAATGGAACTGTAAGTTGTGTGTTTGATTTGATTTTTTAGATATATCTTTAGTAAGAATTTATTTCTTTATAGCTGTCCACTCAGAAATTGCAATTTCTTACAACAGCAGTGTTTTTAAGACATTTTTAATTAATAAAGGTCCTTCATTGAGAGATTTGCCTTGACATTGAATTCATGATTCACTTGTGTATAAATCATGGTCAACTCCCTGTCACACTTAATTTACCAAGACTTCATAAAAGCACAAGGATAATTTACCAACAGAAAGGGCATAACCCTGAAACAATTTTTTTTGACTAGCGTCACAAAAAATATCATTAAAAGACAAGGTTTCTACATATATTCACTCAAACAATTTTTTTGAATGTGTGAATAAATTGTCTTTCCAGTTACACTGTAACTACATCATTTCTATCGATAAAATCGAGAAGAAAAATTTTGAGCATCAGTTGTTTTAAGCTCTAGTATTAGTACTGATAATCACGAGAGCTGGCCTCTCTACTTATCGCTTTGACTGTCTTCTTGGGGTTCCAAAGCGTCATTGCTAGAATATAGATCTAACGGTGAGTCAAGTTCATTGTCAGGTTCAATATCGCTTTCATCAAGATTTCCCTTTTATTACTAACAGGAGAATGTAATTCATGTGGATTTGAGGAGGTGATTTATTCTAAGGCTTTTTGGGGGAATTAAAAGCCGTAACTTTGAAAAATCTTTGCTTTGTGATGGAGTGAGAGCAAATTTTCCTATCTCTGGATCTAAATAAGTTCCAATGAGTGTCAAATCTAAAAGTATAAAAATGGCAAAACGATGTCAATAGGAATCAATAGCAGGCGATAACTGGCAATCTGGTACAGTTCCACAAGAGGCAATGCTTATCAATATGGTAAATTGAGTTTTAATGTCACAAGACAGTGTATGATTAATGCTGTATGACAAGAGCATTGTTCTTGACAAATGATTTTTATGTAGAATTTTGTTTCTGTAAAAAAAACTTGGGATTAACCGCAGTCAATTGTAGTTCATTTGAACTTGCACTGTTGTATCTGAATCAAGTTATCGTGAATGTGATGTTATGCTTAACCCTTCAGCGTCAGAAGTCAGCAGCCAAGTTGTCAAGGGGTTGTTTTTTTTAAGCAAAAGGCACCTATTTTACAAAATATTTTTTTTTCAACCGTAAGATGAAGAAGATCCTTTTGATCTTGGGGGGGGGGGGGCTCCATTTTGACTTTGATGCTCTTTTTGCTACACATGAGTTTG
>JAOXNP010044461.1:0-17074 GCA_028571245.1 Chromodoris orientalis
AGAGAGAGAGAGAGAGAGAGAGAGAGAGAGAGAGAGAGAGAGAGAGAGAGAGAGAGAGAGAGATCGGTAAAGAGAGGGGGGAACACACAGACGGACAGACAAGGACAGTGAGAGAGAGACAGACAGACATACAGATAGACAGAGACAGTCACAGAGACATCAGACAGACAGACAGTGACCAAGAAAATATGGAGAGAAAATAAGGTTCAGATGAAGCCAACCTTAGATTTCATTTTCCCCAGATTCGTACCATGATTGCAGCCATCCTGGTGCTACATTCAACTAATCAGATAACTTATTAAGGTTGCAAAGCGATAGGAAGGGGTCAGATGGATTGTGGAAATGCAAAGTGTATGGAGGAGAACGGTCAGGCAACCAAGAACATGTCATTTCGGTACTGAGTTATAATGTTCACTTTCCTTTTTTCCTTCTCTCGTTTCATATATACAAAGCGCTCCTAGTATTTTAACAAACCTCAAATCGCACATAGACAGTTATAAAAGTATATAATTAGTGTAAAATTATGTGATTTTAAAAGTAGGACCAATTATAGTATCACATGTAAGTTAAGAATTTTCAAATCTACAAACTAAATATTAGTTTGTTAACAAATTTGCAATTTTAACAATGGCTATACGTGTCAAAAATGAAAACTCACCGCTTGTTTTCTATGTGGTATATATGTAAGGCTGATTTTAAGTTCATTCTTGGGATGGAAAGAAAATACGGCTGTCAGAGCTCGCACGCAAGGTCCTTGTTGGTTTGTATAAATTTAACAGATTAGCCAGATATAGAGGGCGGGGTGTTACTGAAATCATTAAAACAAATTGACCAAATCTTACGTACAGGGAGCAATCAAGACCTCCTTCAGCATTTGTGAAGCTTTTGTTCTCTTTTCAAGATGATGAAGTTAATCTTTCATTAAGTCAGTACATTATCATCGTACTATCATATAAAAGAAATCCTATTTCTGATAATGCTTTAACAAAGAAAAAAACCCAACAAGTATTGTTACATGTATTACTAATATCCTTCCTCATTTACGATAATATATAACTTGTTTAGAAGCTCTTTCACTCCTGTTCGTTTCTGCTTATTTTAAGGTAGGTAGGGTGTTTCTTCCCTTCTGTAAATCCACAAGAGTCACACAATTCCTCAGCTGACGTCTTGATCAATAGAAAAGCTTTATAGGAGCATTATACTGTCAACACCGCCGATAAGCAGGCCGTCCTCATCCACCCTTCTGACTCCAGCGAGCAAGCCTACCTCTACCGGGGTTTTTTTGCTGTAAAATTTGCATGCGCTTAAAGCACGGTCACTCACCCCGCTCCCATTTCAATTGGTGACACGGCTCCAAGAAGGTGACATTCACAAATATAATAGGAGTACAATGTCAATGCTCTACTCTTCTCTACGATCCCAATCATTAAATTATGAAGTTAAGCTAATGAGGGACATGTAAAGAAGCAATACCACTATCAGGACAATCCTAAATGCAATAGGAAACACGTGCATATAATATGTAAATGACTGGAATAGTTTTCCTAATCTGGTCGTGAAATGTCAAACATTAAACGAGTTCAAGAATAAGTTGGATACATTCTGAAGGAGACAGAAATAGGCAAATCGAATTTCAGCAGATGTCCATAAAAGCTGGACAACAGCTAATGCATAGCTCATCATGCAAAGAATTAGAAGATCGGGAACTACAGGCGTTAGCCTCTTATCCCGTAATGGAGGTATAAAGGTATATAAAGGTATATAAACATATTATCAGCTTATATTATAACTAAATCAAATTGTCTTCCTCAGGGTTATGACGTAACGGAAAGTGACATCAGTCCTGAGAAAGAGTTCCCGCATCCAGATTTTGACTACCATACCATTACAAATGACATCGCTCTCATAAAACTTCGGCATGCTCCCTCATCCTTCAGTCTTCCTGGCTATGCGTGCCTTCCCAAACCAACTTATTCGCCTCCTAGAAAACGCCTGTGTACTATCGTAGGTTGGGGAAAAGTCAAGAGTTCGAATGTGCATGGCTCTGAGGCGCTGCATGAGGCTCAAGTTCCTGTTGTCCGACACAGGAAATGCCAACGTGTATTTGAATACAAGATCAATCTCAACCAGGTGTGTGCTGGCTACAAGAATGGTGGCACGGATTCCTGCGCTGGTGACAGCGGTGGTCCTCTGCTGTGTAAAGACGATTCTGGGCACTACGTTCTCTACGGCGTCACCAGTTATGGAGAAGGGTGTGGCCTGAAAGGCAAATACGGTATTTATAGTAGAGTTACCAGCTTCCTTCCCTGGATTTACAAAACTATTAAGGAAAACAGATGAAATAAGTTAGAATGACAGACTGGAATGGACCAGAAGTGAAGTAAGATCTCGTGAGATCAAGGACAAGTAACAAATAGGCCTACTCGATAAAAATGACAAATGATGATGAGAAAACAATAATCTCTTATTTTCCCCGAATAAAGTGCCTGCATCTACTTCGTGAAGGGCATTTATGAACATGGAACATTCACAAATGATCCAAAAAGATTTCCTCAGTTCAGGCCATCATCTCTTCATATCCGGAGGAAGTAGGCTAATAAATGTTTTTAGGAAGGTGGCGCGCACACTTCTCACTGTACCATTCGTAACAGCACCCATTCTCGTTGACGTCTCCAAGTTTTTATAACTTAGTATTCAAGGGACCTTTGCCTGTGCATGATTCATTGAGATTCGCGGGCACAGTGTTCTTCAGACGCCAAGACATGCTTATTGCTTTATTATATTTAAGAATGTGCACGGGGGTGAGTTCTAAAGTTACCTCCGGATGGGAACGATGAACTGATCATCCATCCTAAAAATTTTAAGGATGAAACATAAAGAAAACACTCTGAATTTTTTATTCTTCATTAATGTCCTTTGTTGTGACATCTACGCCATCGATTTGTGTTTCAGAAATGAGAATGTTGTAACAGTTGTCAAGTGCAATATTGTCAATGTCAGCATAAACTGAACGTAAATGTCACATTTATCATTGATTATTTTATGACCATAAATAACAGTATTGTATTGGATCTTGTATTTTATGCATTATGATTGTTATCAGCTCTCTTGTTGAATGTCATCTCACACTTTATATATACTGTTTTGTGTAATTTCCCACAAAATTATACATTTTAAACATCCTAAAAGGACCTGGATTATTTGATTTGTGTGATGTGATAGAATAATAAATTTTGAGCCAACCATTTATTCTGTGTACTTTGTATTAAACGAAAACAACAACAAACAAAGGCCAACACAAGTCTTTTTCTTTTGTGATGATTTCCTTTTTTTCCAATAATTTCTAAAAAAAAGTACATGGATATTAAATGGTCATTTCCTTTGGGTCATTTCTCCAGTCGCAGTTTTTGTTCTCATAATTTTAGCAATTCAAAGATGACGGGCATGGCAGACATTGGACTTTTAATCTAAAATTTATTGAGTCAAATGTATGAGAAAGAATATTACAAACTGTCCTCTTTGACCTCAGTAATACCTCCCATCGAGTTTTGGTCAATGAATAAGGCTTCCGTTATGTCACATCCACAGGAACATCAGTCTATTCACAGAAATTCCTGAAGCACTCGATCCTGTCAGAAAAAAATTGAGGAAATCAAACTTCTCTGCCAAAATGGTTTGGGGTTTTTTTGTGGTACAAAATTGTTTTGTGCCTGTTCCCTGAATGACATAAAAAGATATGTTCTTGTATATCTTTTGTTTTTGCAAGCTGATGGGACAAAAGCATTAAAATTTTGCCATTAGCACTTCAGGAAACTTCTCATCACAAGACACTTCCAATGTGTGGTGGAGAATTTTTCCTCAAAGAAGTTTTCTAGGTTACCTTTAGCATAAGTACCCAGTACTCAATTTTTTCCTTTAAATCTCATCATCAAAATGCCTCTTGTAGAATGATGGAGCACCTGAAGACCATCAACCACATCATTTCCTCCTCTTTCCTCTTTTGAAAAAAATTCCATCATTACCCATGTCACCACCCCTGTTTTGTACACTAAATTAGGTCAAAGTAAATGTGTATTCAATGGGGAGTGGTAAAAAACATTGAAAAAAGATGGCGTCCCAGTAGAGAATGAGTCTCAATTCGATTACATTCGAAGTAGTTTATTGTCTTTAATGTTGTCACCAGATTCACTTTGTCTCTTCAAAAATGGCGTTTTCATTACAACAATTATTTGTTTCTCATCTGAAAAAGCCTCATTTTGATCATGCTTTGTTTCATTTGTTCAGAACGCCAAACACTGAATCATCATTGATATGTTTCAAACATTGCCTTTATAAGATGAACTGTTTCTTTCTAATGCACTTTCTTGTATGATTTGTTTCTACATTCTCATGCCTTTCCTCAACTTATCAGATCATATCAAGCATTTAATGATTATGTTCATTATATTATTTCACATCTGCTTTTTATACTCCATTACATGTGTTACTGTTTTTGTTTAATACAACATGTATAGCTATACCTTCACCAAGAAGATATTTTTTTCATGCAGACACAATGAAATTTATTGGAATTGACCTCAAAATATGCTTGTCTGTGGTAAGAAATATATATTACCTCAGTTAACAGAAAATGCAATTATATTTACTTTAAAGATAAAGACGGTGAAATATTTGTGGAAAATCAGTAAAATATTTTTGGAAGGAAAATAAGAGAATTTGACACCAATAAATTTGTTTCAACCTTGCAGTAATTAAGAGGCTTGAGTATAAAACTGCTTCTCTTAATATTATCACATTTATCGAAAATTCTTTTTCACAGACAAACTTTTGGAAATCAATGAATATTGAGTTTTACTATAGAATCCAAAAATAAAAAGCCTTTTTCTTTCATCAAATAACAATGGGTATAATAGTACATTCATGCTTTTCATTGTATATATGAAAACATACATTACATGCCGGTAGCTTGCTATTAGAAGCATATATTATTTTAAAACTATTTGAAATAGCTAAGGTCACTCTGTGACAGACATACAATATTGTCGTGGAAACCATTTGGAACACTTTTTGAAAAGTGGGGCCAGAAATTAATCATTTGATCATCCTTAGTAACACTAGCAGTAGTTACAATTGTTCCTCTCTTTGTTTATAGTCAAGAGAGTAAGAAACTGATGGATTCTGGCAAGAGTGAATACCTCCCCCTTTTGGGTCAAATGAAATTATCAATATGGGTGGAGTTGTTTTGATCCACTTTTTCACTACAAGAAGTATTCATGCCCAATATAGCTGTGGTAGTGAGTTACAGGAGATTAAAAAAAAATGACACTATCCTCTTCTTTCTAAATATTTTGCTTTAGGAAAGGAAAGGGATTCACAGATTTTCTCAGCCAGAGCTTTGAAAATTGGAGATTTTTGTGTCTTTCAGGCAGATGGTGAAGATTTCTTCATCATAGTTTGAAGGATCAAGTCTTGTTCTTGAAATAAATGAGAAGAATTCAAGGCTTTGTCTATATGAAATTCATACTCTTCCAAGTGCCATATATCTTATGCTTGATGTACTTGGGGATTAATGGAATACTCCAAATTTTCTGTGCAGGCCTACTTGAATCAGTTTCAAATGCTGCTGAAGAAAAGTAAAGATGATGCCTTCCAAAATGCTGAGATTCTTGTCAAATCAAATAGACTAAAAATTAAACTGATCAAATAATGACCAAAAACATTTTCATCACCAGCCTCTGCAAAAAGATTACAGTCTCTAGCAAGAGCCAAGTTATCAAAGATTATATTTTATATAGAAATTGAGACTATGTAAACATTGTCAAATGTGTGTCTTTTGTATATGATGTTTGTTACTAACAAAAGAAATGATATTACTAAGCATACAAACTAATGCATATAATTTGAAAAACAACAACAACAACAATTATAACAAATTCTGACAATTGATATTGTTGGTGAATTTCCAAAGGAACCCAGCTGATCAATTGATAGTGGTTATAATTTGACTCCTACAAGTTGTACAGTGATGACATGATGAGATAAGTGGTGGGTATTTTTTTTATTTTTAGGAGAGTGGGACAGGGAGCTGAAGTCAATTTTTTTTCTTAGTTGGATATAATAGTTATTTGCCATGAAAAGTTAGCGTCCCAGATGATTCTTTTCTGCTGAGATTATTTTTAAAATTAATTTTTCAAGTAAAAAAGAAGTTTTGTCTTTGCCTCTTCCACAATTGTTGATATACCGATACATTTTCATCTTATTCTCCTATTTCTCTAACTACTTTCTGACACATTCACATAAAAGTTTGGTATACATATGGCTATTGCAGTTACAGAAAAAAGGACATCTATATATCTTTCAAACATTTTGAATAATGATTTCTTTTTTTTTTTTTTCTTTTTTTTTTTCCCTTTGTTGTATTCTTCAAAATACACAATTCACAAAAATTCATAAATCAAAATCTTATGACATTAGAAAATGAATTATGACCTGTATGCGGATGATACCGGTATTTGTACATCATGTGACCAAAAAGGCCTAGTCCAAAGGATAGTTACAATTGAAAAGATCAGATGACAGCGAGCAAGTTATAACTTAAGATGACAAGATCGAAATAATCAACATAGGTCACCCAAAAACTACCCAGTTTATTGGAAAAATCACATACTGTCAAAGAAACTATAGTCAACTCTTCAGTGGTTGTTAAGAACTTAGGCATCATCATCGATGAGAAAATGACAACGGACCAGAACATAAAGATATCTTTGCCAGCTAAGCAGAATTGGGAGGATGTTGTGTTTTAAATGCCCCAACACATCATATCATCCTATATGAGAATTTGACCCTCTACACACTGAAAAGACAGAAAATTACCTACCATCCAAGGAAAAAGCACATACATGTTGTGGGGCGGATGCTAATTCTTGAAAAGCATTCCGGCCCTCTGGAACTCCCTGCGCAAAAACTTGAGACACTCTCCATCAGTCGACATTTTCAAAGAAGATCTGAAGGCACTATTATTTATGGAGCTATTGTAAACATCTAACAGAGATTTATAACTTCCAGGAAAGCTGTTTGAGCCCTTCCTCTTTATATGGGAGAGCGTTATAAATACTATTTATTATTATTATTGTTATCTTGTATACTTAACTTATTCTTCTTTCCTAACATCATCCTTCAGTGCTTGATTTTGATAACATAATCCCAACGTTTCATTTCATGGGTTAACATTTTCATAATCCCTGAAGTTAAGCCCCACATACAAGATGTTGGCCATTTCCATGGCACCAACCATACTTCAGACATATCAAGGATGTCTATAAATTGACCATCATGTCAAGTATGTCTATAAATTGACCATGTCATAACAAGTACTCATGCACCTGAATGCAACACCTCAGTTCAAAGAGAAAATCTTTTATCCCTTTATCTCAGTACTGGTATTACAATGTGGTTGTATTCTCTGTCGCAGACTTCTGGGAAGGGTAGGGGGGGGGAGAGGGAGGAGAGTGTGAGCTGAGCTTTCATGCTGTTGGCTGAGGGGACAGGAATTCTGTTGATTCTACCACTTTTAGTGTCAATCTCTGTACCACATAGTATAGTCTCTGAGACTGCATTATAGTGACAGCAGCCTGATACAGTCAATCCTGCTTGGGATGAGTAGGAAGGAAAGTTGAGACTCAGTTTCCATTTGATACGGGTGACAGCAGGAATGTTTGGCTGTAAAATGCTCAATCTTAGCTGAAGTTCACAGGAGTAAAGCATACATTATCAATTGCATATGCTCCCTTTTTATTTATTGATACAATTTTTGTATTGTTTATACACACATCCTCAATATAACTGTGATGATTTCTAGATGCGTTGCTTGTGGAAAAAGTCATAATGACATCAAGGTGTGAACGGGTACTTTTCACAAAAAGTGATGAATGTTTTTAAGTTGCTTTTTTATGTTCTACAATCAAGTAAAGAATGTATGATTTTGATCATCATTTTTTTTGATCATTTATAACAACCTAAATCTTGATTTTGTATGGCTCTGACTTGAAACACTTTGATTGGATGATGGGAAGCAGATCACATGACATTTCATAAAAATGGCAGATGTTTGTAAATATGCATTCTTTTCTTAATGAGATCCATATTCTTAGATAAGGTATAAGAGCGTTTAAATGAAGAGGGAAGCAATAGTACAGGGTTGGTGTGGATATTAGAGCCAAAAGTCATAATTTTTTTCTGATATCTTCATATTTGTTGTTCCAGAATGTTTGCAATTTTTTGAATCATGTATGTTATTATTATATTTATATCTATCTGTCTACTTTCTATCTGTCCATCTATCTATAAGCTGTACATATAGATAGATATACATATTATACATATATTTTAAAAGAAAATATATTGTATTGGATGGCCGAAGCATCTTGCCTGAGATTTGAACATCTTGTTTTAAAAAATCAAAGATACAGTTGAATGAAATTTCATGCGGAGAGTAATACAAAAATTGACAGAAAATGTATATGAATACAGTATCATAACAATCAAAAGATTCTTTGTTTTGTTTTCAATTGGTAAATTGAGTTTTAGCATCAAGGTTAAAAAACACAAAATGGGTAATCTTCCTTTACTTTTAATTTTTTTTTAAAAGTTAATGTGAACAGGTGGATACATAGTCATTTGTTTATCTTCAAATTGCCTCTATGATCTTTTATTAATCAGTCGAGTTTAAAAAAAGACTTTCAAGGCTCATAGATCTAATCTAAAAAGGAATTAGACATCAATTATCATAACTTTTGAGCTGCAGATTAAATCAAGAATAAAAAAAAATATATAGGCTTATATTATATACTTATTCAACATTGAAAGTTGAATATCAGATTGTCAAAATTGTCCAAACTCTCCCTTCTCGCCATTTTACCTTTGGCCATGTATTTACTAGAGATAACAAAAAAGAAACAGAAAAGACAATTGTTCAAAACAATTAAAAGAACAATCTTCATTTGGATCAGATGTAATAGGATGTTATTCATTAAGAACAATGTGCCATGGAAAAAATGATCAAGCCTTTATTTTCCATTGATGGTGATTATGTATCGACCAACTGAAAAAAATGTTTTAGGTTTGATAATGACAGTTGTAAGTTGCTAACCAAAAAATCAACTCAAATACTGTCCAGAGTATATTTTAAGACACTTATTTGGAAGAACAAATGTTTCTCTTAGTACCAAGTTTGGGGCCCACAATTGTTGGATGAAGAATGTGTTATAATGTAATAAGGTGCAATCATGTTTATAACATTGACCTCATAATATTTAGAATCTAACACAATCCCAGGGCTTACATTCAGAGAGCCTTAACACTTTCAGATTCTCCACAGTTTGGTATCATTCATTGCATGGGTCTTCATCGATAGTAACAAGTACGGTACCAAATGCAAAATAGATTGTTGCCGTTCAGTAACATTGTTGTATTTCAAACACTACTTTCAGTGAAGCAAAACTCAAATTTGCTTTGACCCTTTTAGATTTAGCCCTATGGCTTGTTCATAAATTGCACCCCTCTTTACTTTTAGGAATTTTAATAGAATGTTTTAAACAATTCTATTTAAAGTCTGATGAAAAGATGGGCATGGTTTGGACAAGTAATTTATCAAAAGTCTAAAATTTTAAGTTTGACTTATGACAGCATTCTCAAATACAAGCAAGATAGTCTACAGGCAAATATTTAGGCTTTAGAAAGGTGCATGTGGCACACGAAAGAAAAATCAGTTGAAGGGAAGCAATCGGGTAGAATGCTTTCCTGGTTAGTTTTTCTTATGAACTTCAGGCCTAAAGCTCCGATTAAAATTTTGCTTATTTCACAAATGAACTGCTGTTTGAATTTTGGTTCTTCCAGTTAGGGTCCACTCAGAACTGGGAAGGATTTCTCATTGTTATAAGAATCTTTCAATTATTTGATATAACAAAACATTTTTTTTACATGTATATTTGCTTTGATAATGTTTTTATATTGTGTCCTCATTTTATAAAAAAAAAAACTGTGCTTGGTACACAATTAGATGTTTGATGAAAATGGTTGCAGAAGTTAAGGTTCCTAAGTGTACATTTGTGATTTGGCAACAATTTATTGAGATTTATTTTCATAATAAGACCAAGACCTTTTGCACCATTGGCATAGTTTGCTGAATTAGCAATACCAAATACATAACCACATCAGTTTAATTCTGCGTTCAAGGTTAGCTATCAAGATTATTAGGAATCTTTGGGGCTCTTGTCTTTGTTTTATTGAACTTCAATAATGTTTTGATTGAAAGCAGCAATCCCATTCTATTTGAATTGCAGCTTGATATTAATTAGTCATTATGTGAAACACATTCCAGTGTGCCTGGTTTTTGATTTAGACAATCGCCCATGAGAATGTTTATATTTCTCTTATTCACTCTTTGACATTGGATGATTATAAAGCGACAAAACCAAAAGGGATCAAAAATGAAGGGAAAATATATCTTAGTATAATAGATTCATCATGTTACCGGCAAGACTTTTGCTTACGACATTCTAGGATAGACTTTTTTAACTCATGACTTTGAATTCATTTCTCGGTATAGCAGTAGCACCCATGAAATAAAATGTGATAAACCATCAGAAGAAATAAAATTTCCATATGAAATGCGTTATATATTGGTTTTAGGTCTTATTTATTAAGAAAAGTTGGGCTGAAATAAAGATTGAAAAAAAACCCCCCAACAAAAAACAAATACAAAAAGAAAGAAGTAAACAAAAACATAAGAACAAGAAATGACATTACAAACAACAAATACTAGCTGAACATGGAAACAAGAGAAAACTGAAAACTTAAATTCTTCAAATTTTATCTTTCAATTGATAAACTTGATAAGAATATTTTTCTTGCGCCGTACAGAAGGATAGAAGTAAAAACAAGACAGAAAGACTGTGCCTTTGGTGGAAATCTTGCTTCAATGTGTATCCTTGTGAGAAAAAGTATGGTATCTTTTTGGCAGTTATTTCTGGCACTGACTTTGAGTCGTATCACATTACAAGCCCTTTGATTTTCTTCTTCACACAATGAACTGGGTCTATAAGTTATTCAAAGCTCGTTTTGTTCCAAATTACCCCAAAAATTAATATAAATATAAAGATGAAGTTACAGACTGTATTCCTTTGGATGTGCAGACTCCTAACTGTACAGTACTTATTCCCCTGGGTAGGCCATTCCATTCCAAGACCTTTTCAAACCCCAGAAGGAGTATGCAGTGGTTTGCACCTGTAACTTATCACTGACGAAATCTCACAAAACTGTTCAATACCTAAAGTCATGCTCTGAATTGTATTTAAGTTTTCTATGCTGAAAGTTAAATACCTTCACATGGATGTGTGCTTATGTCATGTCAGGTTTTTACTCATGATGATAAGCTGACAAAACTGACCCTTCCACCAGACATGCCTTTACACAAATTTTGCAAATTAGGTGATTAAGGAAAGTTGTGTAGAAAGTCTTTCCCAAAGACCCAATGTTGGGCCTTGTGATGGTGGAATTCAAACTACAGACCATTTGCTTTGCATTCAGACAGCTTAACATCTAGACCACAGACATCACAGTATATTCCTTCTGAATATATTCCTACTGAAAAGCATTCTACACTGCATTTTTGTGTCTACTAATGAAGACATTATTGAAGAAGTTGGGCTTTTTGTCACTTCTTGTCCATGACATGACTGTACATATTCTAAGCTTTGTTTTCGTTTGCTAGTTTTGTTACCAAGAGTATACACTCTTGAGTCCTTCCAGAATGCTGTTACATCTCACTCAAATTTCTTTTGTGAATAGAAAATCTTTCCCTCTTTCTATTGTGAAATGTCAATAGATTGTTTACATAAGAGTAGACCAGCTCACAGAAACATTTATGGAATCATTAAGCATATTTGCAAAAATATAGTGTGTGGGAAATATTATATATTATGTATGTAGTTTCTGTGAGTGATAAAGGCCTTATTTACAATAGTATAATTATCATTTTTAAGTAATGACAGAAATATCTTTCTAAAATTTGCTTTCTTCTATTTTTGTATCTCCTTGATTTTCTATACCTTTCATTTAACATTACACACACAGTAATTTCTGGGACATTCCCAGGTATTGATACAATGATTTGAATTATTCAAAATAACGGGTAAAATGAATTCAAATGTAGAAAGATTACAATTGAATGTCATTAATTTTATTTCAGGCTTAATATTCTTTTGTTGCTATATTTGTTGTCTTACAGATCTATATCATGTTTTGTTGTCACATATAGTACATGAGTGCTTGTTTACTTGTTCAACAGGCCATGAGAAAAGATTCACTTTTCACCTTTTCAGTGTTAGGAATAGTTTTTCATTATCTCTCACTGTTTTGAAAGAGTAAATATTGAACAGTTGTTGACTGTTCAAGCACTGAGGAATTTCTTTTATTGTTTTTTTTTTTTCTAATTAAGAATTTCTTTTGATATTTTCTTCATAGTAAGATTAAACTAGTACAGTCCTGGAATTTGACGACCATGCATGTGAGATTTTTAGTTGCTGATTTAGAGTGTATTAAAAGATACTGTTTGGATATGTGAATACTGTGATTTTATTTGAACATAGTTTTCTTTCCTAGTAATGTTTATTGTTGATGACAGCATTTAAATAATTGTTCCTCCAAAGATAAATTGGATAAACAAAACTGTTTCACTTCTTTTCTCTTGTTTTGTTCTTTCATAATTTCCTTTTCTGTTTTATATGGCTTGTTTGTGTTTCAGTTATTTTCTCATGTTATGGTTTTCGTTTCAGTGTGTTCAATTTTCTCCTATATTTATATAGAAGGTTCTATGTCCTCATTATAAATTTTGTACCATTTCCCTTCACCTCAAGGCTTAGAGCCTTCATAAAATCTCCAACACAGACAGGAAAAAAACTAGAAAATATTAAAATTAGCCACTCACTCAAGTTCTGCCTCCTTTTCAAGATGTGTTCATTGTAATGGGCCCGAAAGATTTTTCCACTTTGTTGTATTAGCTTTTTTTGTTTTCAAAGGAGAAGATTTTGGGGATTTTAAATATTTTTTTTAACTACTAAATAAGTGTAATTCATATCAACTGTATTGTATTCTGTTTATCCAAAGACATTAGACAGGCCATGCTTACAGTGTTTACTATATTGCCATATTACTTTTAAGCTGTGACACTGTGGAAAGTGTCCTCTCTTCTCTGGCTTATATTGAGCCATTTGAAGAGTATAAGGTAAAGTGAAAGGATGAATGTAAATTTCGATTAATATCTTTGGTAAACTGTCAAGGAGAAAAATAATGTAAAGATGATCCCCAACATAAAAGACTTGTATTTTTGAGTTTTATGAATATTTCATCACTCAGATTAAAGACAAAAAATAAAATTTAGATTACATCATTGTTTAGGTTTGCTGATCAAACATACATGATTTTTAAAAATTATTTCTTAAGCCTCAATTTCTGAATCTGAATGGTATTGATTAGGATCTAGGATCTTGCCAACCACATTCGAAACACTTAAAGTCTAGAGACAGCCTTGAAGAGAAGTTAGATATCAAAACAAGTGATCATCTTTTACACATTGAAAAACTATTGAGAATTCACAAATGTATCAAGTGGCTTTCCAAAAAGCTTCCCAAGAACTACACGCTTACAATCTCTTAAAACTTGCCTTGATTTGACAGTGATTTTACCTGCTTGAGATTCAATACTCTCAATGTTTCCAGATAATAAATTTAAATTATCAGAAATTATACGTAGCACAGGAGGTATTCAACACAACATGCACATTCTCTCAGGTCTGCCCTGTAAAAATATTTTGTTTCAAGGAAAAGCTAAAAACCTCTGTAGCTTTTGAAAGTTGCACCTTCAGATACTCAAACAATGAAAATAAGCATGATATGATAGATTTGATAAATTTTGGATACACACAATGAAGCCAAATTATGCTGTTGTGGAATGATTATGTCTAGACACAAACTACATTGCCATAATACTGTTTTATTTTTGCTTCATGCTAAGTCCTTAAAAGATTTTCTTCCTTTGAAATTTAAATGTAGGTCTAAACAACTATTGAAAGAACAATTTCAGACAAAAGCTTCCCGTACTTGTAAGAAAACTCCATTTACCTCAAAAAGAAGAGTATCTAGTTGGAAGAAATTGCTATGAGTTGCAGATGCACATGGCAGTGGATCAACTAAAATTTGTGAGTAAAGTTTTGCTCCATTCATGCTAAGTGATGATGTGGCATTTTTCTGTCTTGGCAACACAAGCATTGACAACTTCATTTTATATTTATGGTACCAATGTCTTTTGAAATATACATGTCAAAACTTTAGCTGTCTTTCTCACCTGGTGCCCATTTTCATGGAATCCAGTCATTACACTACAAAGATATGACATGCGGTCTTAAGTCCAGCACATTTTTGGGGAGGCCACCCTTTATATGCATTTAACATCAAAAGACATACTGAGACTCCTTTCACTTCAGTGAACATACTGAATGCTAGATTGAAGTAATTTAAATAAATCTGAAGTGAATGAACTTCTTTTCTTATTTTGAACTAAATGCTCTTAAATGTTAGTAGTATAGTGAGAGAGAAAGAGACATGTAGTCATGGAGAAAACTGGACATCTTTATGTGCAACTCATAATAAGAAAAAATCAATAAAACATCCAAAATTGGGGATCCATTTCAATTAAGCATTGCACAGTGCATTAAACAGAGATCAGGGAAACAATGACACAATATGAATTATGTACCGGTATGTATAGGACTATTCTTGATATACATCACCATGTGATATTGTGAGTATATAATAGCTTGATATTCCACACCTCAGACCGAATACCTTGACCACATACCAAACAATCTAAAACTTCTATCTAATGCATGTAATCCTTTTAATCATACATAAGAAACAACAATTTTACAATTTGACGTATATATGTGCACTGTTGGTATAGAATTATGTCAACATGAAAACTTGACATTAATACCAATTCTGTTACTGTATATAATATAATATCAT
This sequence comes from Chromodoris orientalis, assembly GCA_028571245.1. Classification (NCBI taxonomy): domain Eukaryota; kingdom Metazoa; phylum Mollusca; class Gastropoda; order Nudibranchia; family Chromodorididae; genus Chromodoris; species Chromodoris orientalis. The sequence continues at coordinate 15,081 of JAOXNP010044461.1, forward strand.
TTGGATTGGAACACAATGAAAATGAGAAAAGCTGGAATCAAAGAAGATAAAATTGGACTTGCAGTTCAAATTCAAATCAGTTTTTCATGCAATTGTCGTTTATTCAAAGTGAAAAGTTCATGACATGTTGATATCTGAAGGACAAAGTATATGGAGACCCCACAATAGTAGTCCGTATTTCGCTTGTTACATGATTTTTTTTTTCCAGGTTCAACCAGTACTTTAATTTTATATTGAAACAAACATCATCATAGTTTCAGGTATGTACATTACACTATGCCGACAAGCTCTAAACAGGAAACTTGAATAATGAAGTGTTCTATAAGATATTATTACTGAAGTAATCTATCAATACCTAACATGACTACCATGTCTTTATAAAGGCATGTAAAAAACTGGTGTATGACTCCAAGCTAGTTATTAATTTGCAGGACACACATGACTTAGGATTTGAAAACCATATGTCTATCTCCTTCATCCACTTCATAAATTTAAAACGCACGTCAAAATCATGCAGGACATCTATGACTTGATAAAGAAACAAAATGAATAAAAGTCGGTATCACTTAAAACAATACCTGTTGATAAAGAAATGAAATGAAAAAAAATTCAGTATCACTTAAAACAATACTTGTTTCTAATATTGTCAGAAATTTATTTTCATTTCATTGATATCTGCATTATCCGTATCTGGCTACTGGTGCCTGAATACTAGACATCTACTGAGATCTGCCTGTTTCTGTCAGCATCACCAAATGCTCTCTTTATTTGTTGCATGCTTTATTGAACATTTGGAGTGTCATAGGGCAACTGCCTCTAATTAGGGATTCAGGTCCTCGACTGGGGTAGTGACAACACATTCTTGTGTGTGTGGGGGGGGGGGGAGGTGTCCATGATCTAGCAGGACAAGTGATGAAGTAATGGGTCCATTCTCCCAATCCAAGTATATCGTATCTTATTTTGTCCTATTTCTCAGCATTTATTGATTCCGACATCAAAGAGGGACAAAAGGTATATTAAGGATTAGAATGATATAAAACACAAAATGTAATAGATTATCAATATTATATAAATTATTTTGTGTCATTAGGTTCAGCTGTTTCTCTGTTATTTCAATTCTCTATCACCTATACTTTAGAGACCACTGTATATCATCATTCGTGGTTCCTTAGAAATTCATGAAAATCAAGTATCCAGGGAGAATTCTGCAACGCCGATATGTACCTTTATCATTCAAAGAGCAGAATAAAGATTTTTAAATATTCTTTTGAGAAATTTAAATGTATAGGAAACCTGCACTTTCTTTTATTAAGAAAGCATACAAGTTCAAATCCTATTTTCTATATTTTATCGCTCTTGATTTACCATTAACTTGAAATCTTTATAGTCTTTCGTGACTTATGTGCTATGTATTTTAAAATTTGGATGAAGTTAGAAAATGTCCTGTATACTGATGTAATGTTTTGATAACTTGATGATGAATTTATAAGTCATAATCCATTCTATCCACTTCGTCAGTACAGTGCAAGGATGTTGAAAATTGAATGTATTGTCACCGAAAACATTGTACTGCTTAAATGTTACTTCTAATGCAGGCATAAGAAAAGATTATTTTATCCTCATCAACATGTTAGAATTTTTAATGCAAAAAAAAAGTGTAGGCAAGCAGCCATTGCATGACACAAGGGGAATCACCCATGATATTCAATACATGCTTAATTTTTCTTCATTACTTTTTTATTATTAAGCATGGATTGAGAATTTTGAAAATCGTAGGATTAAGTAACGAGGGAGAATATGGCCAGCATGTTGTTCACCTTATATCAGATGTAGCAGAATGAGGTTTTATCTTCTGACAGAAGACCATCAAAGAGTCGAAGAGGCCCATCTTCATCAGCTTGGAAAGTTTCAGATTTGGTGCCCTGAACATTCCCTGGAACTCCTTCACTACAAATGACGAAGTCTACGGTCAGTTACCTAGGATAACTGATAAG
>JAOXNP010044462.1:0-10838 GCA_028571245.1 Chromodoris orientalis
CCATCATCACCTGATCTTCATTCAGCTCTTGCATTGTCCCTTAAAACGTTCTGAACTCCACTTCTCATTCACCACTTGCAGCCATCCTGATTAATAAACTATGAGATGTTATTGTTGGTAACGACCGATTATCATTTTCTCATTCTTTGTTCTGAATTACCGATAAACTTCAAACACATCATAAAGACTTGTATAGTAGGCCTACTTTGTTTTATCTTGCCTTTTAAACAAATTAGAGTGGTTTTTTACAGCTTGTGTAAAGAACAACAGCAATTGAGTATTAAAATGATAGGTTGGCGTTGAAATTAAACTAGCAAGTGACGTCATTAGTTTCGTAATTAAGAAAAAGAGTACGTGAATAAAGACTTATGTAATTGATTAAAAATGGAAAGCATGCTGGTAAGAGTCACGTGATTGATTAAGATTGGGAGAGCATGCAGGTAAAGAGTCATGTAATTGATTAAGAATGGGAGAGCAAGTAGGTAGAGTCACGTGATTGATAAAAAGAATGGTTGAGCATGTAAGCAAAGAGTCACGTGATTGATTAAGAATGGGAGAGCATGTAGGTAGAGTCACGTGATTGATTAAGAATGGGAGAGCATGTAGGTAAAGAGTCACGTGATTGATTAAGAATGGGAGAGCATATAGGTAAAGAGTCACGTGATTGATTAAGAATGGGAGAGCATGTAGGTAAAAAGTCACGTGATTGATTAAGAATGGGAAAGCATGCGGTTCTTCTTTCGATACAACAACATAACAGTGAATGGAGTCTGACCATAGGCTGTAAAACACCTCATTTGTTCATGTTAAGGGTGAAGTGCAACAGAAGTCATATTTCTATACTTGCCTGGAAGCCTCTTGCTTTCTGTACTTGGTCATTTTGTGAGCTTTTGTGTTGTGACATGGTGGGAAGTGTCCTGATGGCATGGTCTGGCTCATGAATACAAGTCCTTGGCATTGTGTTCTTAGGAAAGGCACCTGACCCCACTTACCTTACTCGACTCACGTATGAATGAGTTCCTGGCCCCTAAGACAGCGCTATCTTGTTTGAAAAATGTATTAGCGCCTGACAAGCTTCAAGCCTTGTTCTGCTCAGAGGAGTATAGATGTCACTGAATTCGCCCAGAGCCTCCTTCCTGGCGGAAAAGTTGTGCAAAGAACTTTTAGTTTGGATTACCTCAAGTTTATGTTTGTTTGTTATTGTTTGTTTCTGTTTCCTGTGTTTGTTTGTTGTTGTTTTTTTGTTACAGTGGGATTGAATAAGTTATCTGTTTTAAGATCCAAATCTATTCTTTCTTTTAATTCGTTTAATTTGTAGATCATATTCGACTTTTTAGAGTGAGCGTGTAACTTCTTATATCAGGTATTGCTGACGAGTTTGGACTATTACATGTATTATTAAAGGATTTTCCATTGTGAAAATTCAATCATATCAAAGTTCTCCGAAAATGATCTGTCAACAGTATTATGGACCGAACGATCAAATTGTTCATTTTTCAACGAGCTTGTATTTGATTTATAATATCGTCAGTCCGATAATTAAAAAGGCAAAGCCAGCATAGGAAAAAAAAAGACACTGTTCCATTAGAAATTTGCACATATCAATGCAAAAATGTTGTGTTTAACATAATATTTTCAAGAATGATTTACATTTGGGGTACAATTCAGTTCTTTCCGAAATTTGCATTTATAGAATTTTTAATGGGTAAGCATGTTTTTTGACCGATTATAGATAAATGGGCTAAGCCAGGCTAGGCCGCTCACGTGGGCTGAGCGTGTAGACCATCGCTTTGTGTTTTCGCTGATAGTGACGTACTGGGTTTCTCAAGGTGGCAATAGGCTATTACATTCTTATGAATCTTAACAATGATTAATAGATCCATGTGTCGTCGGTTGAAGATGTGATGTAAAACACAATATTAAAATGCAAGGCAGATTAAATCACTAATTTATTGCATGCCAGGAACAAAAGCATCAAATCAATCATTAATACGAAAAGGAAATGAACAAACATGATAATAAATGACATCTTGTTTTACATAAAATAGCAGTATTAATTGGTTTCCTAATATCACACCATTGATTAAGTATGGTGTCACACTAGGCATAATGAATGAAACTACCGCAAAGTATGCTCACAGACAGAATTTTAGATTTATAGAGGGTATCACTATAGTTACATAAGGCTTTTAAGAGAAAGGTCGTGAAAATAGTTTAGCCATAATTCTTGATCTACTACAGACGTAGGAAACAGATTTAATAGTGCTAAATAATGATAATACATTTAAAAAATATGCTTGTCTTGTCAAGTGTGTCACCAAAGGTCGTGTGAAGAAAGCTTATGAAGTAATTCATAGGTTACCTAGGGTGTTACACAGAATGGTTATGAAGATAGAGTACCATAATACCTCAGTTATGGAGAAGGTTAACAGGCATGCAATGTGTCTCATCTGGGGGAATATTAATGGCTATATAGACAAAGGTTATTAAAGTCGTTTACAAACATGATTATAGTTTTATCAAGGGTGTACCAAAAAGCACTCAAGATGAAAATTATGCAAGTATGCTGATATTTGAGTTGTCATCCAGGATGTCATAGAGTGCTTGATGACCAACAATCATAACGAATTTTACTGCTGCGAATGCTTGTATTTTGCTCTTTGTCGTTTTCAATGTGTTAGTGTACAATGACAGTGGCAGTAAGACATTTTGTTGTCTCCTTGGCCGTTGACTTTTAACCTTTCATCAGCAAAGCTCATGAATCGGGAGTGTACTTTACAGCCTGGATGCCATAGAAAGTCGCATTTTAGACGAATAGTCTTGTATTCACAAACTTTAGCGAAATCCTTGAAAAGAGTTTGAAACAATTGATAATGAAAGAGTTGGTGGACCATGTATGGCGTTGGATTTCGGCAAGCTGAGCTCATGATCAAAGCATAATCCAAAGGAACACAGATGGTAATGTTCTTGAGAACCCTTTCAATGACGCTGTCGTGGACGAAGTACTTTAGCTCAATGATGACGACAGGGTTCCTCACAAAGACCCAGAGTGCAGTCTCAACAGCAACATTTCATTTGTCTCTAGCTCTCCTTCGGCCCCCTCCCCGGCAACCCCATGCCAGAAGAAGCAGTCAACTTCTTACATTGCTAGGTCATGTAGTGCTTGTTTTTTTATGATTCAACGCGTATTCTTTTAGGGATGGTGGGAGCAAAACACCTTAGAGGTCTGTACATGCGATAAACACTGTGTTTTGTTTTATCTTTCTTGATGGATGGTCCTTGTCATTGGCTTTCACGTTGCGAGCCGTCACTTTGCTCTATTGATGCATGTCCAATTTGTTCTGAAGTACGTCCATGCTGCAAGCGTATAAAGAGATTTGTTGTCTGAAAAGAAATACATTCTATTCCATAAATGCTTAGTTAAGCATACCACGACTAAAGTGTTACATACTGTACAAAAGATGGTCTCAAACAAACTACTGAACTATCTGGCTTAAGATACTCTGTGGAAGATGACCTCCTGCAGTAATGCGATTGGAATTTGGGACGTTTGGTCGAGAAACTAATCCTTCAGGAATTTCTTGTCCTCACTTCTTCTGTCATAGTGGATATGAGAACGACATTGTTAAGGAGGACAGACATTACCGGTTTCTTCTCAACAATAAAGGTCATTGTATGTTATACAAATCTCATACTGAGCGCAGTTTGAAAGCACAGTTTGCTTCACTTTTTCTTTTTTTTTCCTTTCTTTTTTGTACATAGTATAAGAATGAAAGTGTCTTTTTTCTTGATATGTTTGTGTTTTGGAATTTTGTCCACCAACCCCAAGATAGATGTCCTCTTCTCATCTCAGGAAATGTTCCACACTTGTCAGAAACACCGAGTCCATTCTCATTTCTTCATTCTCGACAAAATTTTCCCTCTAAGTCGCAGTCGCACGCAGGTCACTCAATTTCATGACACTCTAAGGCAACCCTTTCTCTCATAGCCATTTTCATTTCGCTTCAATCGCACTCTAGAATTTCGTGCCATTATAACATTTAAATCTGTATCAGATGGACAGCACAGTGGATCGTTGTCAGGCGAAGTTATTTTATCAGGAGTTTGAGTTTTGGTTGGACGGGCGACCCATCATTATTAGATGAGGGCACAATGATGACGTTTTCGTTTTGCTCCAGTCATAGCCTTGATTCCCTTAGAATTCTGTGTCACAACACTTAAGTCTACATCAGAAGGACCACACAGTGGATTATAGTCGGGCAAAGTTATATTGTCAGGAGTTTGAGTTTAAAACATCGTTTTCTGGATCAGAAATGTTAGATCGACTATTTTGGAGTAATTGTATGATCATTTTAGACATTCATGGTTTGGAAGCAACTAATAAGGCATCGTTCTGAAGCAAACTTATATTGTTGGGAGATATTTCAGGATTAGGTAGGGCTGGCCTTTCATCGTTTCGAAGGCCTCTTATTTGTAAAGGTTGTGATGCCACCAGGTTGGCACTGCATCTTATGGAAAGAAAGACACGTTATTAGGAGAATATTGTGCAGGGATGGAAGGAGACCTCTGGTGAACATAAAACACATTTCTGAAGCAGTCTTTTACTAAGGGCTCACTGCTTTCTTTGCAAGGGCAAGAGCGACATACGCTTCCCTCTTCTCAAGGCTCCATTATTAAATATTCGGGACACAACGTTTCTAGTAAATAGAGAAAATGCTAAAGCTGTAGCAGAAGAGACAAATTCCGCATCAAGCAAGGATCTCAGCAAACAAGAAAGTCGTATAATAATAGACCTTATTCTCAAATCAGATTTAGAAAGCTGCTAATCTTGTAAATTTTTAAGAAAACCGTGTAGCCTGTCATTGACGTTTCATTACAGATGTAACAACGTCACTTTTGTGATACTTATGTCATCGTCATCACACCATTCATTATTAAGATATCACGACGATAGGATTAAGTGATTACGGAATCAGGACGATGGTATAGGTAAAGGCGTGAAGATAGACAACCCATGACAATCTGTTAGAGTGACTGTAAAGAGCTATAGATTAATTACCGGTGACGGTCATGGTTGATTCGTCTTGTGTCATCTCTATCAACAGGCTCTGGGGCCACTCGCTGCGTTAGCCCGTTTTATCATCGAAAGTTTTTGCTATGTTGCTTAGCCCATTGTATTTCATTGCAAAATAATACATTCGATTTTCGCCCTCATATTTTACAGCTCACGTAAAAATGTTGAAGAATTTATTTATGAAAAAATTGGATTTCGAATTTATTTTAGGCTAGCCTGTATCATCATCAGAACGACGATATTATGGTGGTCCTATTGAGTATGAAAAACATGCTCCACAGAAATTTGAATCGAACACCGCAAGCTGGGTATATGTATAATTGAAGCTTTTGGCATAAGATTCTGGCAAATGAATAATAATTTATATCTATTGCATTAGCGGCTTCTGGGCATTCTTGGGCTGAGACTAAAACCAATTCATTAAATCCAAGAACAGAGAACCATCGGAGCAGGCGACCAAAAATCCTCCTCAACCATGAAAAGGAGAAAGTTGATATGATTTGGGCATGTCACGTGGCATCATACCTTGGCCAAAACAGTTGCAAGAGATCTTAAAAGGAAGCAGACGCAGGATCAGGTAGATAAGCAGATGGTTTGATCACATTAAGGAATGGACATGGATGGACAGTCCAACACTGCTGCACGTGGCTGAAAACAGTGGTGATTTGCGAAGTCAGTTAGCAGGATCGTCCTGATGTCTGCTCAAAGACCAACTTCGTCAGGATATAGAGTGGGTCAGTATAGATCAAGCCGTCCGACGCCTGACAAGGAGTTAATTCTTCTTTTAGATAGAAATAGTGAACTCGCATTAACATAATGAAATTATGAATATATCACATTTATATTAAAACAAAATAAATGACAAAGACATCATGCATTCTGATATACAAACTATAGTCCTCATTTATAAGAAATTTGAAAACACCATTAGGAGGAAAGTGAACGCAAAAATACATAATACAATGATAAATCGCTTTTATTTTATAATGCAATTTTTTTTTATCCGTGCAATCTCTTTAAATCAATGGACAAAGTAGATTCATTAAAAAAATGTCACCAAACATTCACTTTCGTTTCTTCAAAATTAATACCCCTGGTTACTTGTCTATACTTCGAGAACACTGGATTGGTGCCAATCACTTGACTTCTCAGAACACTGGTCGGTCACCGCAATCTACGTTTTGACGCCAGTCGCACTTACTACGCTCGGTGTTGAAAGCACTGTTACTGGGGCACTTGATTCGGGCAACAACACGTCCATAGTTGCACTTGTAAAAACGTGCACAACGTGTCGGATCTGGGACATCACCATTAGATGTTCCTTCACAAGGTTTGTCTACAATCGGACTCGCCGTTGCTGTGGAAAAATAGTTCAAAATCTTAGAACTCTAGATCTGGATGACAATAGTAGAAAAGGTGAGCCGATTGCCAGAAGTGCTGACAATTGGTAAAATAGGTGTATGTTGATGCTTGTTAAATTACTACAAAGAATTCTTTATCTATCATAATTTTGATCGACGAAATACCCTGAAAAGCTCCCGTGTGTCCAACAGTGTCGTAAAAGACGACTAAGATAGCACCTCCCCATGTGGGTTCCCAGGATCATATCCGGTAGGGGAGAAAAAAGAAGAGGTCCGCTGACATATCATATTCTATATATCGTCCCTGTCCATTGTCCTCCGCTATCTCCTTCCAGTCCGGAGATCATCCCCAAAGGATGAAGTGGGCTTTATTCAAATCAATCAATCAATCAATCAATCAATCAACATCATGTCAAAGAGCAATTTCTTCTTGGGCTGTTGCATTGCGCTTGCTCGCCAAGCCAGAGGCCCTGGTTCGAAATCTGCTGGTCTCGGCTCGAATGAATTTTATTTTTAATTGTCCTGCTTCCCAATTCTGGAGTGATGGGATTTGAGTGCCTAGTCCTATCCGAGACAGACAATAAACGGCGTTTCCATGTGCCAGTTGGGCATGTAAAGAAATCCTTAGCAGATGGAAATCAGTAAGAAAGCATTCAGACAAAATAGATTGAAAAGCCTCTATCCGAGCATTATTAATGCCCACCATTCCTTCTCCTTATCTGTATTTTTTCTTCTTTTTTGTTGTGTTGTTATTTTTTTTGTAAATACTTAAGATCGAAAATCTTTGTCAAAATCGTTATACAGAGCCGTTAAAACAACTGATCTTCTGTGGCGACTATTAATCGACATAAGACGAAAGAAGAAGACAAAGAAGAAGACTTCATGACAGAGAAATTAATTACATCCTGATTTTTTGACGGAAGTAACAAAGGGGAGGAGGAGGATGAGGACAACGATGATGACGATGATGATAATGATGAAATAGCTTCAATCCTGTTTTTGTGATAATTTGCCAAAGCTTAAGATATCTAGGTTGCTCAGTTTAAAATGCTTAACACGTCCATTATTGTTGCCTTTCAACTCTAAACGCAATGAGAGCAGTTTTTAACCTAACATTGGTAAGATTGTGAAGGATATAATAAGTCGTGAACCATTGCTATACATTTTTCTGAAGGTGTTGCAAATTCCAAGCTCTTTATCTGCAAATTTTGTCACATCGCTGCATGATTATGCATTTTCGAAAAAAGAAAAAAAAAAGAAAACAATACCAACCAAACAAAACAAAACAGATAAAAAAAATGCCCTTATAGGCGTCCTTCCCTTAAACAAACTTTCAATCCCTTCCCTTATGTCTATGAGCAAATAGGAAAGAGCTTTGGTGACGTCTTTCTGTGTCATTTTTTTCCATGATCACCACCCATTAGAACACATACACAGAGGGAAGATTTGATTGACGCAAAGCAAGCAAGGCTTAAAATTTAAGAGACCACATCAAATTGATATTATGTTACGTGCAGAGAGTGACTGAGAAAAAGTGGCGGATTTAAAACATTAACATTTCAGCTCTCACTCATCCAATTGTAAATCTATAAAAATACAATTAAAAACATTTCATGAGCTTCCATTTAATTGCATTTAATTATCTTACCTAAGATAATATATAATTAAAAGTGAATCTACGAAAAAGCGTATTTTTCATTATTTGAGTGCGCTACGCACTTGAAATGCATCATCTCTCAGTACTAATGCATGAAAAGTGTTGTAGTGGGGCCCTCCAACTGAGAGATGTAAAAACATAATTACTGCTGCTTGTCTATCAGGCAGGTACCTGTATAGTAAAATGCTGTTAAGAATAGACTTGGTCCTACCGAAATGTTACAGAAACACTGACAATTATTGCACATATTCCTGTTCTGGATGATGATGGAGCTTCTTCAGCTGAAGATCGTATGAAGCGGCCACCAAAGTCGAAAGCTGGCTGCTGAGCAAATTTCTCCACCATCGTCCAAATCTCTACGGACTGGTTCATGGAATGTCAGAACTATATATGAGGTTGGAAAGACTGCGCAGTTATCAATAAGATACACTTAACCGCCTTCCCATACTCGATTTGAGTATCACAGAGACAAAGGCATCTTCTAAGAAATACAAAATCGCATCCTTAGAGGGACTCGTAGAACACCAAAATAAACAGCTGCAAACGGTCACATGAAAACAGTTTACGAAATAACAAAACATCTCTCTGATAAGCAGAGCAAACCTACAATGTCAGTGAAAGATCAGCACGGAAACACACTGCTTTGTCAAGAAGGACAATGTCACAGATGGCGACAGAATTTTGACCAGCATTTGAACAGAACTCCTCTGGACAACCCCCAGAGATTCTCCCAGCAAGACAAGACCTGCCTATTAACCAAGACACTCACCGACCATGCATAAAATAGCGAAAATGCAATAAAGCAACTTAAGTCAAATAGACACGCATGCAAGACTTGATCACATCTTACCAGAGGCATTCAAAGCAGATATACCAACAACCATAGAAAGTTTACATAGCTTGATTGAACAGATTTGGGCCAATGGAATAAAACCACAAGAGTGGAAAGATGGACATCTGATTAAATCATTTGTAAAGAGAGATCTTAATAACTGCAGCAACTACAGAAGAATAACCCTTTTATCTCTACCAGGTACAGAACTGAATTATCTTCGACAGAATAAAAATGCCGTCGATGGAAAACTGAAGCACAACCAAGCCGTATTCCGGAAAAATAGATCATGTGGAACAGTCCATCGAGTGGAATAAATTCTATTGACTGTGAATGGCCTCTATTGCCAAAAAAACTCTATGACAACAGTTGAGGCATTATGGAATTCCTACAAAATTGTAAAGATTGTTAATCTTTCATGATAGTACAAATTGTCAGGTTTTCCGTGGAGGACAACATTCAGAACGATTTCAAGTGGTAATAGGAGTTTCTCTTTATCCTGTCTATAAACTGGTCATGGAAGAAACAGCAAAGGGGAGACGAAATAGCATACAATGGAATCCATGACATCAAGTTGGTAACCTCCATTTTCCTGACGATTTAGGACTTGTATCGCACACCTAACGCTAGATGCGAACGAAGGCTGGAGAATTAAACAATATTATTTAGAGGCATTGGCTCCGTGTGCATACAGGCAAGTCCAAGATAATAAAAACAGGAAAAACATCTACAGAACAAATAAATTAGGTAACATACCATCGAGGAAGTTGAGTCATTCACGCATAAACAAAAAAGGTGATACGGGAGCTAACATTGCGGCTAGAATAGGCAGGCGAGGATAGCCTATAACCGCCTTCAGAAGATATGGGAAGCAAACAAAATTTCAAGTATCAGTTCCTCTTACGGTTGTGAAACATGGAAAACAACAGTAGGAACATTGATATAAATTCAATAATTCATGAATTATTCATGTTTGAAGAAAATTCTAGAAATCAAGTGACAAGATGAGAAATGGAACACTTTGGGAAAAGGCCAGGTAGAAACAAAAAAAAAAGGCGATTGGAGAACGGAAAAGGCGTTGAATTGGACACACCTTTCTAAAAGCTGGAAATAAAATCACTAAGCAGGCGGCACTGCAATGGAATCACCAGGAGGCCACGAGAGACGTGAAAACGTTGCACGGAGAAAGAGTAGGATACTTATGTGGTGAGCTGATCAAAGTCGTTCAGAAACCAGGAGGTTGGAAAATGCCTTGTCTGTGCCCTGTACCCTGACCGGGATGAAGGGCTGTGATGACGATAGATGAATTACAAAGTTTTCTTTATACATGTACTTCCTATTAATGGTTGAGGATATCAATTTTTCAATCAAATGAATTTGAAGATATTCTCGGCACAAAAGAAGAAAAGAAGTCTCGCATGCAACCGTATTGTATTATCAAAAATGTTATTTTAGCATGTTCTGTAAAATAAGGCCTGCTTATTATTCCCGTTTGTTGTTGTTTGTTAGACATCTAAACAGAATAAATCTAGTCTCATCAAAAATTGAAAGAATTTTAGTTCATTTCCGTTAAGTGTATCCGATGCTTTGAACTTTATTTTCAGCCGCTTTTTGTTACCCACAGAGTAAATAAAGTTAAGGACGAAATGGTACACCGTAAAGTCTAAAAAATGCGAATATAAATGTAAACATTAACTTGAAAATGGGTTCAAATAGTATGCCATCAACTGTTACTGTTTCAATCTTTACAAAGCCTGATGTTCATATTCTATGTGTTGGAGTCGCTCCCTCCCAATGTTTTCATCTCCCACTTCAAAGATGGTGATGCAGATTTCGGAATGGCTTGCTGCTGTCAGTGATGAGAGGAATGTGATTTTTCCACGATTCAAAACGACTTCTTTGTAGAGTTCCCTT